>CABHPQ010160487.1:2399-73790 GCA_902168405.1 Peromyscus aztecus | reverse complement strand
CTTATTCAGGATTTTTAATGGCTAGTGCACAACCTGGGGAAGCTACAAAACACGTAATTATGCACTGCTTGAAGTGTTTTTCGTATATGGGTTTACCAAAAATTATTAAAACTGATAACGGTTCTGGATATAGTAGTAAGGCATTTCAACAATTTTGTACCCAATGGGAAATCGTACATAAAACGGGTATTCCTTATAATCCTCAGGGACAAGGTATTGTGGAAAGGGCTCATAGCAGTCTTAAAATACAACTTCAGAAAATAAATGTAAAAAAGGAAGAAATTTACCCTCAATCGCCACATAATGCATTAAATCATGCTCTTTTTGTTCTGAACTTTTTGAATATGGATGTCTATGCACAGTCTGCCGCAGATCGATTTTGGCACAGTGGCACCCAAGCGACTTTTGCTCAAGTGAAATGGAGGGATCCCTGCTCGGGATTATGGAAGGGTCCTGATCCTGTTTTAATATGGGGTCGAGGACATGTTTGTGTTTTTTCACAGGAGGAGAATGAAGCTCGGTGGTTACCGGAGCGTCTGGTAAGGAGCGTGGAACTAAGGAAGGGTCAGCTCCAATGACGTTCCTATAAAGGAACCAGAATGAAAGTGGCTCAATTAGTATTTCTGAGATTTTGTCACTGGTTAATGCAAACAGCGAAGAAATAGAGTTCGGAGCTGTGCCGCTTTTGGCTTTACTAGTTCCTTTAGAAAAATACTTTATATCACCTAATAGCTGTGCAGTATTTGACGAAAAGCTTTACAGCAGCTAAATACGGTAATTTCACGCTCACCGTGAAGTTTTTGGTAGAACGAACCAAAAGTACTGCTGTAATAGAAACGTTTGTCTGAATTGAGGCACTTATAGGGGAGCTATTATGAATTTGGGTGAAGGGACAGCCTCTAGTTAAAAACTGTCTACTGCTGACAGTGCATCTCTGCCGGTCCGGAACGGCTGAGAGAACTCAGCAACTTTGTGGTGTGGCTTCATCCCGAGAATGTTACAGTCCCCTAGCAACAAGTAACACACTTCTGTAACGACAACATTCACTAAATCCCAGTACTTTATAGCAAAGCTAACTATAAACTCTAAACTTTAGAAATGATGTACGTACTTCCTGTCTAGTTAAGAGAATCTTTCTAATAGAGATAGTGGTGATAATTAAGAGTAAGAAGTAGAAAAAGAAATCTTTAGGTGTTTGCTAAGTTAAATATATGCTAATTGTAACCCTATATAAGTTTGTAAAAGCTTGTAAGAAGTATCTAAGGTAGTCTTAAGACATGTAGTAATAAGCTTGTAAGATGCTGGTTATAAATGTAAGTTTAAATAATAAGTTGGAATGAATATAAGAAGTACATAAGAAGTAATAAGAAATATATTTGCTAAAGTAGTTCTATAGTTTTCTTAAGGAGTATAAATAAGTAGATGTTAATGTTATATGTGAGTCTGTAAAAATGTGTAAATGTTGAGTGTGAGTTTATGCTTAAGCACATGTTATATGTGAGTTAGTGAAAGTGTAAATATTGAGTGTGAATCAATCTATGCTTAATGTATATGGTGAAAGAACCTGAGACACAGAAGATAGTGTTCTAGTAGACTGCAAAGTAGGCAGTCTGAATGGTTTCAAAAGTTCCAGAAGCTGCTAAGAAGCTAAGAATGGCGGATGCCAGAACCAGCACAAGGCATCCGCAGCTGAGATCCGTGGAAAATCAACACAACATAGAAAAACCTGAGCTAAGAGCAAAAATGGTGCAGCTTAAAATATTACTTTGACTAAAATGGTCTCTGGCTTGAGAATAAAAGTTGGAGAGATGCTTGTTTTGAACTAAAATTATTAACTGCAAAAAGTTTTGGTTGTAAAACGTCTCTTCATATTTGGAAATGAAAGCCTGATACCAGAATTTACTTTTTTGAACTTTTTGAACTTAAAATGAGGTAAAACTACAGAAAGATTTTGGTTATGGATTTCGTCATAACTAGAAGGCTAGTGCCAGAATTTATCATTTGAATTTTGGGACTTAAGAAATGAAATGCACAATAGAGATTTAATTGCAATGGGACAATTTCGAGTTTACTTATAATAATGACCTAGGAACTGTTTGCTGGAATTGGGTTAAAAATGGAACTGTTTAAATGAAGAAATTTATTTCTGCCTGGAACCAAGATGCAGTTTTGTGTATGCATATATGCTTTATTAACTGGTGATTCATGAATTGTTTTGTGGAACTGTTTATGTAAAAATGGAATTATGGAACTGGTCTTGTGTTACAAATAGAACTGTTTAAATGGAAAAGTTTGGGTTTTTTCTAACTAGGTTTGGGACTTTGTTTAAAAAATTATAAAGAAAAGGAGGAGTTATGAGATTGAATTATGTTTGCAGAAACCTATTGCTATTAATGCACCCTGGTTTTGTGGAGTTAAGGAAATATTTAAGTTTGTGTATACATTGAAGTTTTTCCTATGTTCTGTTAGCAGGAAAATTCAAATGATTAAGAGTTAAAGTTGTAAAGCGGAGAAAATTGTTAACTATATATAGCACCATATATGCTAATTCAAATGGTTCTGTTAAGAGTTTGCTTTGAGTTGTAAAATTGGGAGAATTGTGACTATGTATAGCAATATTTATGTTAACCTGTTAATGGTAATGATGAAGCTAAGAGATTCTTTAAGTTTGTAGTCACCTTAAGAGTTTTTGGTTTAGAAAGGCCTTGAGGCAGCTAAGACTGCTGTGGTCACCTTGGACCTAATTCAAAAGAGAAATGCCATCTTTATCATCCTCTACTCCCATACTGGGAGGTGTAACAGCTATGGAGATTGCTGTAAGCCATTAATAGTTATTTTTTTAATATAATAAGAAAGGGGGACCTGTGGGGGGCCGTTCTCGGGTTCCTCGTGGCTTTACCCAGCTGTGGGGGGCCGTTCTCGGGTTCCTCGTGGCTTTACCCAGCAGATCCACATAGAGGATGATTAGGACCACGGGCCTGAGTGCAGGTGGCTGAGATGGTCTGCCCTTGGCTGTGCTGGGGGAGGAGGTCATTTGCTCCACCCCCTTGGCGTCTCTATAAAAACCCTGGGGCAGAGACAGTCAGGGCCCTTTGGAAAAGGTTCCAGGCCCTCTCGAGGCTATCCTTTATTTTCTATCTGTTTATCTCCGCGATATTCTCCGCAATAAATCTTTCTATCTAATATTTCCTGCTGTTCACACTCAAGAAAACTCTGGGAAGCTGTGGGGGTGGTGGGTAAACGCCCCACACACCTCTGGAAGCATCACCATCCCTGATATCAAGCTCAACTATAGAGCTATAGTAATAAAAACAGCTTTGTATGGGCATAAAAACCAACAGGTGGACCAATGAAATTGAACTGAAGATCCTGACATTAACCCACGCACCTATGAACACCTGATTTTTGACAAAGAGGCCAAAAATATACAATGGAAAAAAGAAAGTATCTTCAACAAATGGTGCTGGAATAACTGGATGTCAACGTGTAGAAGATTGCAAAAAAAAAAATCTGTCACCGTGTACAAAACTCAAGTCCAAGTGGATGAATGACTTCAATATAAAACCAGTTACACTGAACCTGAAAGAAGAGAAAGTAGGAAGTAGTCTTGAATGCATTGACACAGTTGACCACTTCCTAAATATAACACCAGTAGCACAGACACTGAGAACAATAATTAATAAATGGGACCTCCTGAAACTGAGAAGCTTCTGCAAGGCAAAGGATACAGTAAATAAGACAAAAATGACAGCCTACAGAATTGGAAAAGATTTTCACCAACCCCACATCTGACAGAGGGCTTATCTCCAAAATATATAAAGAACTCAAGAAACTAGACATCAAAATAACAAACAATCCAATTATAAAATGGGCTATAGAGCTAAATGTAGAATTCTCAACAGAAGAGGCTCAAATGGCTAAAAGGAATTATTCAGCATCCCCAGTCATCAGGGAGATGCAAATCAAAACGATTCTGAGATACCATCTTACACCTGCCAGAATGACTAAGATCAAAAACACTGCAGACAGCTTATGTTGGAGAGGATGTGGAGCAAAGAGAACACTCCTCCACTGTTGGTGGGAGTGCAAACTGGTACAGCCACTTTGGAAATTAGCATGGTGAATTCTCAGAAAATTGGGAATCAACCTACCTCAATACCCAGCTATAACACTCTTGGGCATATATCCAAGGAATGCTCAATCATACCACAAGGACATGCTCAACTATGTTCATAGCAGCCTTATTTGTAATAGCCAGAACATGGAAACAACCTAGATGTCCCTCAACTGAAGAATGGATTAAGAGGATGTGGTACATATACACAATGGAGTACTACTCAGCAGAGCAAAACAATGACATCATGAAATTTGCAGGCAAGTGGATGGAACTAGAAAATATCATCCTGAGTCAGGTAACCAGACTCAGAAGGGCAAACATAGTATATTCTCACTCATAAGTAGATACTAGGTGTAAAGCAAAGGATAACCAGACATCAACCCACAACTTCAGAGAAGCTAACTAACAAGGAAGACCCAAAGAGGGATGCATGGATCACCTTGACAAAGGGAAATAGATGAGATCTTCATGAGTAAACTGGAGAGGAGGAGTGGGCAATGGAGGGTAGGGGATTGGGGATGAGGACATAAAGGAATGGGATGTTTGAACTGGAACAGAGATGGAGGGTGAAAGCAATAAAAGAGATACCATGATAAAGGGAGCTACGGGGTTAGAGAGAAACCCAGTGCTAGGGAAGTTGCCAGGAATTCCCAAGGATGACCCCAGCTTGGACTACTAGAAATAGTGGAGAGGATGTCTGAACTGACCTGATTTACCCCAGTGATCAGACCAGAGAATACCCTGTCATCACAGAGCTTTTCTCCAATGACTGATGGAAGCAGATACAGAGATCCACAGCCAAACATTAGACAGAGCTCCGAGAGTCCAGTGGAAGAGACGAGAGGGATTCCATGAGCAAGTGCATCAGGATCATGATGGGGAAACCTGCAGAGATGACCAAACCAAACTAGTGGGAACTCATGAAAGTTGGATCAATGGCTGTGGAGCTTCTATGGGACTGGACTAGGCCCTCTGTATGGAGATACATTTGTATAGCTTGATCTGCTTGGGGGGCCTTGGCAGTAGGATAAGAATACATCTCTGGTGCCTGGGTGGCCTTTTTGGAGCCCACTACCTATGATGGGACACGTCATGCAGCCTTAAGGCATTGGGAAGGGCTTGGACTTGCCTCTACTGGATGTGCCTCCCCATGGGAGGACTTGCCTTCTCATGGGTGGGAGTGGGGGTTAGGTTGGGAAGGGAAGGCTGGGGGGACAGGAGGAGGGAGGAGGGAAGAGGGGGATCTTTGATTGGTATGTAAAATGAATAAAAAATATTCTTAATGAAAAACAAAGTTTGGGGTGGGGAAAGAAAGAAAAAGAGGGGCTGGAGAGATGGCTCAAAGGTTAAGAGCACTGACTGCTCTTCCAGAGGTCCTGAGTTCAATTCCCAGCAACCATATGGTGGCTTACAACTATCTATAATGAGATCTGGTGCCCTCTTCTGGCATGCAGGCATACATGCAGGTAGAACGAATAAAGAAATTTTTAAAAAAAGAAAGAAAAAGAGTAAATTGGCCTATTGGTATTATCACAAATGAAATTTCAAAAGTCTTCCTAAATGTTTGTTTCTGCTCTTTTCTACAGACACATAACACAAATGGTCTTAATGTAGTCCTAGTTCAATTAAAAATTAAAGCTCACTTTGGAGCTGGAGTGTGGCTCTTTCCTTCTCTAAACCCAAGCATGCTTGTTAAAAGAAAATGCAAAATTTCTCTATCATGTCAGAAGAGTCATCTGATATGGGACAGAAGAAAAACCAAAATTAAGGGACTATTCTATTGCTACTAATCTCATGATTCTTTGGTTCTATTTTTGATTCTTTAAAACTTTTCTTTTCTCTCTTTTTTTTTTTTTTGGTTTTTCGAAACAGGGTTTCTCTATGTAGCTTTGTGCCTTTCCTGGAACTCGCTTGGTAGCCCAGGCTGGCCTCGAACTCAGAGATTCACCTGGATCTGCCTCCCAAGTGCTGGGATTAAAGGCGTGCACCATCACCGCCCAGCAAAACTTTTCTTAAGGTATGAATTTTATATCAAAATTTATAGGATTTATATATGTATTTAAAACTTTTGTTTTTTCCCAGCCTTTTATTCTGAGGTGGTGTCTGTCTTTGAAGTTGAGGTGTGTTTCTTGTATGCAGCAAATGGATGGATCTTGTTTTCATATCCACTCTGTTAGCCTGTGTCTTTTTATAGGTGAATTGAGACCATTGATATTGATGGATATTAATGACCAGCTTTTGTTAATTCCTGTTATTTTTTGGTGGCAGTGTTGTATGTTTTCCTTCTTTGGTATTAGTTGGTATGGGACTATTTATTGCCTGTGTTTTCATGAATGTATCTAACTTCCTTAGGTTGGATTTTTCCTTCGAGTGCTTTCTGTAGGGCTGGATTTGTGGAGAGATATTGTTTAGATCTGGTTTTATCATGGAATATTTTGTTTACTCCATCTATGTTGATTGAGAGTTTTGCTGGGTATAATAGTCTGGGTTGGCATCCATGGTCTCTTAGTATCTGCATAACATCTGACCAGGACCTTCTGGCTTTTAGAGTCTCCATTGAGAAGTCAGGTGTTATTCTTATGGGTCTGCCTTTATATGTTACTTGACCTTTTTCCTTTGCAACTCTTAGTATTTTTTCTTTATTCTGTATGTTTAGTGGTTTGATTATTATGTGGTGAGGGGACTTCCCCCCACCCCCCGGATCTAGTCTATTTGGTGTTCGGTACCCTTCTTGTTTTTTTATAGGCATTTCCTTCTTTAGGTTGGGAAAGTTTTCTTCTATGATTTTGTTGAATATATTTTCTGTGCCTTTGAGTTGGTATTTTTTTCCTTCTTCTATCCCTACTATTCTTAGGTTTGGTCTTTTCATGGTGTCCCAAATTTCCTGGACATTTTGGGTCATGACTTTGTTGGTTTTAGTGTTTTCTCTACTGATGAATCTATTTCTGTTTGGGGGCACCCAGGCAGAGAGATCAGAATCTGTCCCTGGTCTGTGGGCAGGCTTCTGGAATCCAGTGTCTGTGGTGTGACACCTTGCACAACCTTGATGCAGTGGGAAGGGACTTGGACCTGCCTAGGTTCAGTGTGCTGGGCTTTGCTGACTCCCCATGAGAGACCTTGATTTGGGGGATGTAGGGTGGCTTGGGAAAGAGGGCAGGGGGGTAGAAGGAGGGAGTAGGAGGGGGTCTGTGAATAGCATGTGGAGGGAGTAGAAAATTTCTTAATAAAGAAAATTGAAAAAAAAACTTTTGTTATGATATTAATCATCATATAGAGTACTAATTCTAGAAAAACAACTTCATTTAGCTGCCTATACATGTTTTCATGTTTGAATCTCTTACCAGTTTTCTCCAGGGAATCATGATGAGGCCCACCATCAAATATGAAGTCTCCAAAAAGATGATGGGGCCCCACAATGCCAATTCCACATGGACACTAATAATACCACTAAGCTGACAAACATCACCCAAAGATCAGCTTTGGACTACAAACTGTTCAGGATAATTGTGAGATGGCTAGCTGAAATGATCCAGCCTCACAGAGTACTGGAACAAGGGCTTGAGATAATCCCTGCAATTTCACATTATGCAGAAACTGGACAACAAATGATACAGCTACTGCTCCCACGAATTGACAATTAACACAATTTTTTTTTCCGGGATCCTCTAAAGATGCCCTTACCCCCAAATAGCAGGAAGTAATTTGAAGAGCATGATGCTCACATTCCCAAGAGGTGGGGTGGTTGGTTTTTGGTCTTCCTATGTGTTTTGGATAATTTTCATTGTTTAGGATGGTTGGTTACAAGTTGTTATTGTTAATGGTCTGGAAAAAGACTAAAGAAAGGAGATTAGAGGCAAGGTTTTTGTTTGGAAAAAAAAAGAAAAAGAAAAAGGAGGATATTGATATGAGGTAGATTATTGAATCTACTCTGAAAAGAAAAAAGGGAGGGTATAAATATAATATAGATTAAAAAGAAGGGTTATTGAATCTACTTTTAAAAGGCAACTACTAGTTTTAAATATTTTACATTGGATTGGATTTTTGTATATTGTATACAAATTATATATAGATACAAATTTCAGATTGATTTTGTTAGACAATACTGTACATATATTTCTAATCTTGTTCAAGACATTGTTCTTATACTGTTCATTTAATAATGTAATGCAATTTGCTAGTCCTTGAAGGTTATTATTATCAACTAATTAGAATATAAAGAAATATAAGTTAATAGTCATTAAAATCAAATTTGTAGTCATATTAGGTATGCTTTCAAAGTCAAACAGAGATATATTTTAGATAGATGTGTCATCTTCAAACCCTTTGGAGAGCTACAGAATATGGCATTTAAGATATTTTAATAACATAGATTTTTTTAATTATTATGAGACTTGTCTGTTCCTGGCAGCACCAATCTACTTCAGAGAACATATAAGCATTGAAGAAACTACATATGGAGTTTACTTTCATTGTGGCAAAAATTAGCCACTGGATAGAAAAGTACCCTCATATTGACTGCTGACAGTATGCTGTCCAAAAGGGACAAGCAGGACACAAAAGAAAGGACTGCTGATCTTTGCCAAGATAAGATAGGAAGGCTCTTTAGAAAATCCTGCTTCACAGATGAGTCTGTCAGATATGCTAAGCCTGTAGGCTGAAGATGATACCCCAATGTTGCAGAGAAACCTCAGATGACTGTCCAGATAGCTGGCTATTTCTGTCATAACTCACATTTTTTTTGGAAGTTGCTTGTTTGCACTTCTTGTTCTATGGGTTAATAGTATTTCTTTCTCAGGTCTCTAAGGGAGTTGAAGATTAAATAGTAATAGTTATGGTTTTCCTTGTTAAGAAATTCAGAAAAGAAACTCACTAAGAGGTGTAAAGTACAGAAGATTGAAAGACATCAAAAGATAGTTTTGGTAATGTATATTAGGATAGAAGGTAAATTAGATACAATCCTTTGGATTCACAAAAATAGGACAATGGGATATTTTCTCTGAATTTGTCAAATGCAAATGTACTATACATTGTTGATGTATTTATTCCTTGTATCTATTGTATGTAGTTATTTTACTTATTGTATATAGTTTTTCTTATATTAGTTATAATTTTTCTTTTAGACAAAAAAGGGGAAATGTGGTAATATACTGTGTCCTCCAAAATATAGTGCACCCTAGTAATGTTTAACTGAGAATCAGAGGAAAAAGCCAGCCACTATATTAACATAGAAGTCAGGCAATGGTAGCACATGCCTTTAATCCTATCACTCAGGAGGCAGGGATCCATCTGAATATCTGTGAGTTCAAGGCCACACTGGGAACAAACCCCTGAATGGTTGTACTTGCCTTTAATCCCAGCATTAACCATCCAGGTCTGGAGCTCTGTCCAGACAGAAAGGAAGTGATGTAGCTTGGTGGACAGAGGAAGTGAGATGCAGAACATAAAGGCATATAGGTGTGGTTATACAGGAAATAGGTCTCTTTGGCTGAGGATCTCCTAGCAGGTAAGAATGTGGCCGGATTCTTTCTGCTTTTCTAATCTTTGTTTTAACCCAAATATCTGGCTCCATGTTTTTTATTTATAAGACTGTTTATAGAGATTTATCTTACAAGCTCCCCCTTGCTCAGTTCCCTAAGGGATGTCTCAGCAAGATTCTTCTGCTCAGCTCCCCCTTTCTCAGCCCCCTGAGGGACATCTCAGCAAGGGTTTTTCTGCTCAGTCTACTATGGGACATCTTAGCAATCTGCTTCTCTGCAGTGATGAATGAAGATGTTCAAAGCCAAAAACTCTTTTGAGAAAGAGATTTATTTGGGAAGGAGTCCAGGAGAGTGGTTGCCTCTACCAGGGTGGAGAGCACAGCACAAAACTGACCAGGCAGGATGGTTTATATAGGATCTCTTGGGGTGGAGTTTACCTGGGATTGTTTAGTTTTTTCTGCCCAGGGATTGGTTAGTTTTGTGGGTTAGGGGCAGAGATGTCCCTGACCTCAGAGCCAAACTGTTTCTTTCACTGGCCTTTCTTGGTTTTTGACTCTAATTCTAAGGCCAGGGCATATTTCTTCCACTGGCTCTGATTCTAGGGAACAAGAGTGTTTCTTTGGTACTGGTTTCAGAGTCAGAGCATATTTTCTTGTTTATGGCTTTGGGGATAAAGTGTTCCTTTCTCTGGCTCAGGTCTCAGATTGAGGTTGTTTCTTTCCCTGGTTCTGGGCTCCAGGGTCAGGGTGCTTACTTTTCTGCTCTGTGATCAGTTGGTTTAACTGTTCAGTTGCCCAGGAGCAGAGATGACTTTAATATCAGAGCCAAATTGTGTTTCTTTTACTCACCATTTTTAGCTTTTTTACTCTAACTCTAAGGCCGGGGCATATTCCTTTTACTGGCTCTGACTCTAGGGACCAAAAGTGTTTCTTTGGTACAAAAACAAGTTTAAGCCAGTTTTGTTTATATTTCAATATGTGAGAGAATGTCTTCCATGAATATATGTGACACACCAGAAAAGAGGGTGTCAGATCCCTAGATGTAGAGTATCAGGTGGTTATGGCCCTCCTAATTTGGGTGTTATCTGAATTCAGGTCATTCCCAACAAGAATACCTGCCAAATGACCTGCCCAACCCTCATAATACTTTTTATCCAATAAGTTAAAAGTCTTTTACAGATTAACCATAATGCCAACAACAACAAAAACAACCAAAATAAATAAATAAGAGCAAATAAACAATCCCTAGGAATCTGATGCACTAGTTGGGTATGCAGGCAAGATACTGCACA
Organism: Peromyscus aztecus; assembly: GCA_902168405.1. Taxonomy (NCBI): domain Eukaryota; kingdom Metazoa; phylum Chordata; class Mammalia; order Rodentia; family Cricetidae; genus Peromyscus; species Peromyscus aztecus. The sequence continues at coordinate 62,905 of CABHPQ010160487.1, read as the reverse complement.
CTGCACAAAAACCCCTTTAAGCTTGCCTAAATATCCCAGACTGCACAACACACACACACACACACACACACACACACACACACACACACACACACAGCCATCATGCACCCCTGGCTCCATATCCTGATCTACAACTTTGGAAGAAGTCTTTTGCTTTACCAGAAGCCAGGCCAGATCTAGGAATCCCAGGTCAATAACTTCAGAAGAAATCAGCCTTCCTGAAGCACATGCTGGATCTAGGGTCCCCAGCTATGTCAGCTGTAATTGATGTTAGGCTCATCTTAGGGAACCCAGAGCCCAAACCAGATGTGGGGACCCCAGTTTGCACCCCTCACCTGCTCTCCATATCCTCATCTAAAACTTTGGAAGAGGACTTCAGCTTTAGCAATAGCCAGGAGGGATCTAGGAATCTTTCCTTATCCCCCCCAAAACCCAGAAGGGACACTCTAATGAACCCAAAGACAAGCCAGTCACCAGAACTCTTAGCCATTTTGGCCAGAAGATGAGAGGAAAGACTAACCAAAGAACAAAATACCCATCTAACAAACACAAATACAGGAATCAACACCTAGGCCTAAAAATCAACCTAAGTCCAGACAGCTAAACACCAGAGTAAGAACACAATAGAAAATGCAATATGGCATCACCAGAGTCTATTCTACAACAGCAAGACCTGAACAACACAACATAGCTGAAGCACAAGAAAATGACCTTAAAATTATTTTATGAAGATGATAGAGGTCTTAAAGAGCACATGAACAAATCCCTTAAAGAAATTGAGGAAAGACAAACAAAAAAATTGGAAATCAATAAATCCCTAAAAGGAAAACAAGAAAAATCAAAAACACCTTTCAAGACCTAAAAGCAAAAATAGAAGCAATAAAGAAAACACAAATAGAGGAACTCCTGGAAATGGAAAATCTGGGTAAGTGATGAGTAACTACAGACTCAAATATCACTAACAGAAGAAAGGAGACAGATGAGAGAATCTCAGGCATTGAAGAGACAATAGAGAAAATAGGTTCATATGTCAAAGAAAATGTTAATTTTAACATATTCCTACCACAAAAGATCCAGGAAATCTGTAACATCATGAAAAGACCAAACATAAGAATAATAGAAATACAGGAAGGAAATGAAACTAGCTCAAAAACCTACAGAATATACTTAACAAAATCATAGAAGAAAAACCTAAATAAAGACATGCCTAAAATTTTCCCAACCTAAATAATTGCAAGCATGCAGAACATCAAATAGATTGGATTAGAAAAGAAAATTCCCTTGCCACATAATAATCAAACACTAAAAATACAACACAAATGAAGAATATTAAAATCGGCAAGGGAAAAAGGCCAAGTAACATATAGAAGCAGACCTATTAGAATCACATTGGACCTCTCAACACAGATCCTAAAATCCATAAGGCTTGGACCAATCTCTTGCAGATTCCAAGAGACCAAAAATGTCAGCCAAGACTACTCTACCCAGCAAAACTGTCAATGACCATAGGCAGAAAAAACAAGATTTAACAAACTGATATTTAAACAATATCTATCCAAAAACCAAACCCTATAGAAGATACTAGAAGAAAAACACCAACTCCAGGAAGTTAACGACACTGATAAAAACACAGACAACAGGAAAGTAGGTAATCTCACACCAGCAAAACCTAAATAAGCAAAACACACAGACACAGAAAGACAGACAGATACACAGACACACATACACTACAATCAGCAATAACAAAATAACAGGAATTAGCAACAATTGGTCATGAATGTCCCTCAATATCAATGGACTCGATACACCAATAAAAAGACACAGGCTAATGCATTGGATACAACATTCTGATGCATCCAAGAAACACACCTCAACATCAAAGAAAAGGCATTACCTCAGAGTAAAGGGTTGGAAAAAGATTTTCCAATCAATGGACCAAAGAAGCAAGCTGGTTTACCTATCCTAATATCTAACAAAATAGACTTTCAATGAAAATTGATCAAAATAGATAGAAAAAAAGGCATTGCAAACTCATCAAGGGAAAAATCCACCAAGATGATGTCTCAATTCTGAACAACTATGAACAAAATGTAAGGGTACCCACATTTGTAAAAGAAACATTACTAAAGCTTAAGTCACTCATAGAGCCCCACAAATAATAGTGGGTAACTTCAACACCCAACTCTCACCAATGGACAGATCGTGCAGACAGAAACTAACAGGCAACAAAACTAACAAACATGACTCAAGTGTACATAACAAACACTGAAAACTCACTACTGAGTTACTACTGGGTCAATGAAGAGATAAAAAAGTTAAAGACTTCCAAGAATTCAATGAAAATGATGTACAACATACCCAAAGGTATGGGGCACAACAAAAGCGGTGGTGCTAAGAGGAAAGTTCATAACCTTAAGTGCCTTAATGAAAAATTTGTAGAGATCCCATACTAATGACTGAACAGCATATCTAAAAGCTCTAGAACAAAAGGAAGCAGACACATCTAAGAAAAGTACATGGCAGGAAATAAACGGAGAACTGAAATCAATAGAATAGAAACAAAGAGAACAATACAAAGAAGCAATAAAAGAGTTGGTTCTTCAAGAAAAATCAACAAAATAGATGACCCCTCATCCAAACTAACTAAAGACAGTGAGATAATGTCCAAATCAACAAAATTAGAGACTGAAGTGGGGACATAATAACAGACTCTAAGAAAATACAGAGAATGATAGCACATTTACATCTGATCTCTATAACTCTTGCTACAAAAGCTTGATATTGGCCGGGCGGTGGTGGTGCACGCCTTTAATCCCAGCACTCAGGAAGCAGAGGCAGGTGGATCTCTGTGAGTTCGAAGTCAGCCTGGTCTACAGAGTGAGTTACAGGAAAGGCGCAAAGCTACACAGAGAAACCCTGGCTTGAAAAAACCAAAAAAAAAAGCTTGATATTTAATTATTCTCCACATACCAACTAAATAAACATTACAAAAACCCTCTGAAGGTGATTGCTTCCACTATATTGTGTTCTTTCTGCCCTTCATTTTTTCTTACCTTTAGACAAGATGGCTACAGTTCTCACATTCATATTACAAATGAGAGTGCATTAAGATTAAAAATCATGAAATTAGATGATTTTGAAATCCTGACATTCCTGTCTCTGTTAAGTATCTTGGCTACAGGCCTATGCCACCATGCCTGGCTTAGGTGGCTTCATTTTCATTTAATGAGTCACGAGAATGACAGGATGAGTGAAATGAGCAGTGATAATTCTGTATATTCAAAAACTACTGATCTCCATTAGCTTGGGTTTCAGATACAAAGGCTAGAAAATGGTGGCACTCACACCTTTAATCCTAGCATTCCAGAGGTAGAAATCCCTCTGGATCTCTGTGAGTTCAAGGCCACATTGGAAACAGCCAGGTATGGTGACACATGCCTTTAATCCCAAGAAGTGAGCCTTTAATCCCAGGAAGTGATGGCAAAAACAGAAAGATATATAAGGCATGAAGACCAGAAACTAGAAGCATTTGTCTGGTTAATTTTCAGGCTTCTAGCAGCAGTTCAGCTGAGATTCATTCTGGATGAAGACTCAGAGGCATCCAGTCTGAGGAAACAGGATCAGCTGAGGAACTGTTGAGGTGAGGTGGCTGTGGCCTGTTCTATCTCTCTGATCTTCCAGTGTTCACCCCAATACCTGGCTCAGTTTTGATTTTATTAATAAGAACTTTTAAGATTCATGCTACACCCTAGTCCCTTGATGAATTATAATAGACTCAAAGATAAAGAAAAATAATACTGCTCAAAGTTGGAAGACAGTGGATGTTAAGCCAGGAGGGCTGCATTAGATGGAAGCCTTCTTTTGTTACAGGAGTTAGCATCAGAGCCTGTGTCTTGACTAACCTAACCATCCAGGCTCAGCCATTCACTCTTGTTAAGTCAACTAAAAGAACCAAGTTACACTAGGTGGTGGTGGTACATGCCTTTAATCCTAACAAATGGGAGGCAGAGAGAGGTTGATTTGTGTAAGAAGAGCACAGTGCATGTCAACTTGTCCTCAGGTATGCCCTAAGCACTGCACCCTGGTATTAGAACCTCAGGCTTTCACACCCAAAGCTCACATCTCATTGTAAATGCTTGATTACCTTAACCTTGGTGAGACTTCAGTTCAAGTCTCAGGATCTCCTCATAACCTGAATGTCATCTAGAGTCACGACCATTCAGGGCTCCTGACTGAAAACCTTTCGTTATGCAGGCATCACGAAAGCAGAATATGGTCACGTAGACAAGTCAGACTTCATAATTGCAAGTTTCTTTTCTCTCATTACAGGAGGTATAAACTACTCAAGCAATGCTACACCTAACATGTGAGCTTCTGTACTCCAATTGCACCCATTTACCACACTGGAGATGAAACCACCCTTGTGGCTTCAGTTAAATGGTCAAACATCTTTTAAAGACTTTCATTTTCAGTTTCTCTCATGGTCATTCATTGTATTTCCTCTCATTTTGGGGAGATTCAGGGTTGGAAAATGTTTTATGTACCATGTCTAAGTTATTTTCTGGTGTTTTCAATCTTATATTTCTTCTGGGTCATCAGAGATAAGGTACAGATAATCTTATATCAGCCATTCACACCTTAATGTTATTAATGACATGTTCATGTAGTTGAATAGAATGCTCAGCACTTAGAACACTGACTGCTCATACACAGAGCCTGACTTTGATTCTCAGCACCCATAAGACAGCTCACCATTGTTTGTACCTCCAGTCACAGGAAATCAGATGCCATCTACTGATCAGCACTAGGACCTGGCATGCACTTGGCTACACACTGGCAAAACCTATGCACTTAAAATTCATTCTTTTTTAATTCTTTTATAATATAACAGGCACAATAAGAAAGCCTTTTTTACAATATGAAATCACATGCATATCTGTCTTTTCACCATTTGCATATCTGGTGCCCTAAGAGGCCAGAAGAATGCAACAGATCTTCTGGACCTGGAAATACCAGTCTGGCCAATCTGATATAAGTGCTAGGAATCAAGTGCTTAGGTACTGAAGAGGGTCAGTACTACTGAGCCAACTTCCCAGGCCCTATATATGTCATTATAATACTGAAGATGAAGGTGTCCCACTGGTCCTTCTGTCTCCTATTACTTTAAGGTGAGGAAAGTTCCCAGTAGATGGTTGTCAAAGGATTCAATGTATTTCTATACCTCTGTGAATGGACTCTTTATATTGCTTCTTATTTTGATTGTTAACAATGGTCACCTTTTGTTTGTTTTTTGTTTGTTTGTTTGGTTTTTTTGAGACAGGGTCTCTCTGTGTAGCTTTAGAGACTATCCTGGAACTCACTCTGTAGACCAGGCTGGAGTCAAACTCACAGAAATCAACCTGCCTCTGCCTCCTGAGTGCTGGGATTAAAGGCATGCACCATCACTACCCAGCAACAAAGTTCTCTTAACATGAGAAACATAACAAAAGCTTTTTATTGAAACCAGTAAGAGTCCAGCCAGATTACATTATTAAAAGTTTCAAAATTTGAAATATGCTCCTCTTTTTGGGACAGGATATGTCCACATAGCGATGGCTGCCCTGGAGTTCACTATAGGTACCAAGCTGACCTCAAACTCACAGAACTGACCCAGACAGTCCCCAAATTGCTGGTATTACAGCTATGCACCTCTAAGTCCAGCTGATGTATGTGTTTTTAAATATACTATCATTGAATCAGAGAATGAAAGTATAAAATAAGATTTAAAAATGGGACATCATTGTATTGTTGAACAGCAAATTTCTTAAAATTCTATAATTCAAATGGGGAAATCATTTAATATGGTCTGAATAACTGGTTTATTTTCTTTGCTTTGTTAATTTCATCCATTTAAAAATATATGATGAGCTGGGCGGTGGTGGCACACACCTTTAATCCCAGCACTCAGGAGGCAGAGGCAGGTGGATCTCTGTGAGTTTGAGGCCAGCCTGGTCTCCAAAGCAAGTTCCAGGAAAGGTGCAAAGCTACAGAGAAACCCTGTCTTGAAAAACCAAAAAAAAAATGTATGAACTGCATTTGTGGGTAGACACCTGTGCCATGATGTGTATGTAGCACTGTGAAGACAACTTACAGGTGTCTATTATCTAATTCCCCAATGTGAGTCCTAGTGATGAAACCAATGAATCATTTGGCTGCAAGTGAGCTCAATGGTACTTATTCCGGTTTAAAAATTATTTATGTATGTGCTAATGTGTAGGAGTGTCCATATGCAAGTATACAAATTAGACAAAATCTTGTAGGAGTAATATCAGAAATCTAGAGCTAGAACTCAGGTCATCAGGTTTAGTAGCAACCAACTTTCATGAATGAAGCATTTCTCTGGCATTCAGTAGTGGTTCTGAGAAAGTGTTATAAACAGATGTTTAGTCTTCAGAAGAAACAAATTTTAAAAATGTATGGTCATATATTTTCATATGCAAAGATTTATTATTCAAACTGTCCTGTGTTCCTCTATCATCATATGAAATGAAATTTACAATCAGAAAATAAGACAATAGTTTGCCATTGTAGTATTTCTACTAATCTTATTTTAGCACCAGTGAGATGGATCAGTGGGAATGGTCTATGGCTGAAAACCTGATCTTGATTACCATATTAAGAGGATCAAAAGTAGAAACTACAAAGTTAACTTTGGTCTCCACTTACCTGTTATGGGCCTACAAACTCATAATCAAATTACACACAGACACACAGACCCACCCCATAAATGTTTGTTACAAAAACATCTTAGTGCCATTACGTTATCTGGCATCTCTGGATAATTCTCTCAGAAGGCAGTACTTCAAGATGAAATGCCAAGTGGTTTAACTAATGGGGACAGCGAGAAGGATGGAATCTCAAATTATGCGTGCATGCGCGCACGCACACACACACACACACACACACATCAATTGATCATCAAACTATGGTATGCGATACATAGGTAACTGCTGATTATCTTACTTTATTACATCTTTACCACATAAATGAAAATACTGTTTTGAATACACAAAGGAAGTATTTAATGTTTTTATATTCTCTTCTATTAAGCATTTTAACATTAGCATTGTTAAATTGTATTGACAGAACAGCACACATTAAGAGTATATTATCTACCCTTGGACTTGCACTGAGGATGTGGACACATGAGGACCATGAGTTCAAATGTATCCCTGAATCATTACTGATATCCAAGTCAAGCTGAATAACAAACAACAAAATATTGCACAAATCCTAATTGGTCTTAATAAAAACCCAGAGCCAGGTATTGGGGTAAATGCTGAAAGATCAGAGGAAACAAGCCACAGCCATTTCTCACCTTGCCAACTCCTCAGCTGAGAGGGGAAGATCCTGTCTCCATGAATCCCCAGACTCAATGCCTCTGGGTCCCTAGTGGAAAGGATTGAGTTCCTGCCTTCTCCTGCCTTATATGCCTTTCTCCACCAGCCATGCCATTTCTTGTCTCAACGTTTCTAGTGCTGGAATTAAAGGTGTGTGACTCCCAAATACTTGGATTAAAGGAGAGAGCCATCGCTGACTGGCTCTGTTTTTCTTTTAGATTGCATTAATATTGTGTAGTTTAGGGATGCCTTCAACTCAGAGATCCATATGGTTCTCTGCCTCCCTAGTGCTAGGATTAAAAGTGTGTGCCACCACTGCCTGGCCTCTATGTTTAATCTAGTGAATGCCTCTGTCCTCTGATCTTCAGGCAAATTTTATTTGTTGGAGTATAAACAAAATATCACCATAACAAAATCTCAATGGAATTTGTGAAAATATGAAAAAGAAAACCAGGAACAACCCACCAGCATTTCACAGACACCCTTAATTGAAAATTATGATCACACACTGACTGATATTTGAATAACAATGGACCACTTAGATGATGGGGATACAGATATAAAAATGACAAAAGGTAGACTACTGAATGTATTATGAAAAGAAAAAATGAGAGAATATAGATATGATAAAATAAAAAGGGAGATTATGGAATCTACTTTTAAAAAGGAACTACTTGCTTTAAATGAGATAAGTAATGAAATTTTTTTGATCTGAGTTTATCAGATGTTACTGGACTGGACATTGTTAATATATATAATGGAGTTTTTGTCTGGATCTGTCAAATGTTAATGGACTAGACACTGTTAATGTAATCTTGACTATATGTATTGTATATGCTTATTGAATAGTTTTTCTTGTATTAGTTATAAGCTTTTTTAATTTTAGACAAAAGAGGGGAAATGTGGTGGTATTGTGTTCCCCAAAATATTGTGCATGTTAATAAACTTATCTGGGGTCAGAAACAGAACAGACACAATGTTAAACATGAGGATAGGCAGTGGTAGCACACGCCTTTAATCCTAGCATTCCAGAGACAGAAATCCCTCTGGATATCTGTGAGTTCAAGGCCACATTGGAAATGGCCAGGCATGGTGACACATGCCTTTAATCCCAGAAAGCAAGCCCTTAATCCCAGAGAGTGGTGGTAGAAAGCAGAAAGGTATATAAGGCGTGAGGACCAGAAACTAGCAGCATTTGGCCTGGAGAAGCATTTGGCCTGGTTAAGCATGTGGCTGGTTAAGCTTTCAGGCTTCTAGCAGAGTTCAGCTGAGACCCATTCTGGATTAGGACTCAGAGGCCTCCAGTCTGAGGAAACAAGACCAGCTGAGGATCCGACAAGTTGAGGTAGCTGTGGCTTATGCTATCTCTCTGACCATCCAGCATTTCACCCCAATACCTGGCTCAGGTTTGATTTTGTTAATAAGACTCTCTAAGATTACTGCTACAGGATACTATTCCATACATTACAGCAGAAATGTACCTATCACTAAGAAAAGGACAATAGAAGATGAACAAATGCCACACAAGGAATATAAGGAACACAAACTAAACTTCACTGAATAGATTTGTCACACATATAGCACACTTTTCTATCTACCACAAATGTTTCAAAATAGAAAACACAATGAACTGATCTCTACCATCTGTCTTGAGTGAACGTGGTAAGTAATTCACTTCCTTCAAGGTTACAATGAAAAATTAATGAAACATGATTGTTTTTCTTGAAGCTAAAGACAACTTTGAAATCCAGAGTCTTTACCAAATTGTGTAAACAATTTGCATAGGGGCTTACTCTTCTATTAGTTTGTCCTTATTTCCTGACTTCAAAGTGATATAAATAGGCTTTAAAATATTTACAGCAATAGGCATATAGCTGGGCAGTGATAAAATGTTTATTCTCAGGATCAAGTTCTGATTTTTGACAACTCCCTGTGATTTCTGCTACAAGATCCAAGGGTCTAAAGTTCTCAGGAAACAGCATGCCCATTCACACACCCACCGAGACACACATAAACATCACAAAATTACAATTAAAACTACTTCTTACATAGACAATTCTCACTCGCAGAAGACTTTCTCTTGTAAGAACTCATTTCTGTAACAAAGGTGTTAAGGCACCTAAAAGCTAACATACAGAGTTTTTATTCACCATGAATTGGTTCATGTAACAGAATGCAAGCACATAGTCTTGAAGTCTGAGAAGTCAATCCTTCTAAGTTGATGGTATCATTTGGAAGATTTAGGAAATACTGACCTGCTGGAGGAAGTATGTCACTGAGGGAAGGCTTTAAGAATTTCCATCCACACACCACTTCCTGTTCCCACTCTCTGCTTGATGCTGCAGGTAAGGATGTGAGTTCTTAGCTTCCTGATATAGCTGTCATGTCTGACACTTGTTGCCATGCCACTTTTATGATGATCCTGTATCCCTCGGGAACCCAAGCCCAAATTAAATTCTTTATAAGATGACTCCCATACAAGGGCTCTGAAGAAGAAGGTACCTTGACTGTCAAAAGTCAGGCTATACCTAAATATTATATCACAGCAACAGAAAAGAAACTAATACAAATCTGTGTGGTGATATTTTATTTGTGCATTAATAAATAAAGCTTGCCTGGAAATCATGGGGAAAAGGCCAACCATTTTAAGTGAACAAAGAAGTCAGGCAGCACATGCCCTTAATCCCTTAGCAGGCAAGATCTGTGTGTTTTAGGCCACAATAGGGAACAGAGCCAAGCATAGTAACACACGCCTGTAATCCCAGTAACAAGCATAGAGACCTGGAGGTCTGTACAGACAGACAGAAAGTCCAGAGCTGTGTAGGAAGAGGAAGTGAGGTAGCTGGGCTAAGAGAACCAATGAGAGGGCTGAAAAGCAAGGTATATAAAACCTGGGTAGACAGCAAGTTGCACATATTTGGAAGCTGCAGAGTTGGTAAGCAAAGATTGGCTTGTGGCTATCCATATTTCCCTGATCTAAGGCTTTCACCCCTATAATTGGCTCCATTTTTTTTAATTTAATAAGATCATTTAGAAGTTCATGTACACATCTGAATTAGTTATTTCATTTAATTGAAGAGAAGTATAAAATCTAAGTGTTAAATTATTGTTTATATTCATAGTGCAAGTGTTACAGTTCTGGGGTCAAAGGTATCCTGACGCCAAAAAGAAGTCAGTCTATACCTACAACTGTAAAGGAGAGATATCCTATATACCTACAGCTAAGAGTAGAAAGGTGCCCTGACTGTTGGGAAGTCAGGCTATACCTGAAGCTGTGGAGGAAATGTATCCTGGATACAAACAGCTCAAGAGAAAGGTACCCTGACTGTCAGAAGTCAGGCCATACCTACAGCTGTGAAGGGACAATATACTCAATATTTATAACTGTGAGGAGAAGGTGTCCTGACTGTTGGAAAGTTCAGCACCACCGGAAGCAGTGGGAGGAAAGTATCCTGGATAGCTTGGGCTCTGAAGAAAAAGGAACCCTGAAGTGTCAGAAGTCTGTGTTTCATTGGGGAATGCTCTCCCTGCAGAATGTAGCAATCCTGCTCCTCTCTAAAAGAGAGCCATTACAGTTGGGCTGTGCTCCATTCCCCTAATGGAATTTCCCAGCAGAGATGTCCACTTCTTCTCATCTCTAGACCAAATTGTTACTTCTCTGCTTCAGTCAAGTAAGGGGGAAACTGCTGCAGAAACATAGTGGCCTCCAGGAAAAAGTTGTTACTTCTACTCTACTCCATTAAGGGAGTTTTCCAGCAGAGGTACCATTGCTTCTCTGCTCCAATCCACAAGTGAAAAGTCTTCCCTTAAAACTCATTCAAGAGATTTATTTAGGAGGTCAGAATCCAGACTAGTGGCTGCCTCTGCCAGAATGGAAAATGGCAGCTACCACCTGAACAGGCAAAGCCCTTTTTAGGGGCAGAGTTTTTCCAGGGAAATTTTCAGGGTGGGAATCGGTCAGATTTCAATCCCTGAGATTGAACATGTTCAGATATTGGCTGGATTTTGTGCTCAGGGATTGATTGGATTCAAGCTCAGGTATTGGTTGGTTTGTGCTCACTTGGTCAAGGATAGACTGTGTTTCATTGGCTCTGGTTTCAGGGCCAAACTGTGTTTCTTTCACTGGTCCTTTTTAACTGTTTGGGTCTTTTTTCAGGGTCAGGTGTTTCCCTCACTGACTCTTGATTCAGGGATGAAGTGTGTTCCTTTTGTGGTTTCAGGGTCAGTGTGTATTTCTTTGGCTCCAGCTTCAGGGACAAAGTGTGTGTCTTTCACTGGCTCTGGTTTCAGGGTCAGGGTGCATTTCTTTGGCTGGCCCTTTAACCCTATACATATGGCTTCCTATAGTTATAAATTCATTTTTTCCATCAGATTGTTGGTGCAAACAATATAAAAATAGACATCCTAAAGCTTGAACAGATTTTTCACATTGTCAAGTTTTTTTCTACAGAATACTCTTGTGAAACTGATTGTAAGTGTGTTGCCTAACAATCTTATCAAATACTTTATATTAAGAAGACCTCTCTAAAATGGGGGGGTGGGTCGGGGGAGGGGGGCGGGGCAGGAGGAGGGAGAACGGGGGAATCTATGGCTGATATGTAAAGTTGAATTATATATATATATATAAAGAAGACCTCTCTAGCCAAGGTAACCATCTCCAATGGCACCATCAACCATCACAGTCATATGTCCCCCTACATGCACTGATTGGGAACAGGAAAGGCCCAATCTCCAGAATGGTCAGGCCACTTCTCTAGCCCCTCCCCTCAACCAGTGTAGCACCAGAGAATGGCCAGCAGTCTGCTCCCTTCCACACCCTTGCCATACATCTCCTGTGGCACAAGAGACCACTGGAGCCATAAGGTTCCCATGCTTTAATTGGGAAGAGTGAACATCTGAGCCATACACCCCTCCAGCACCAATTGTAAGAAATGTGACCTGGAGCAGTACCTTTATGGATAAAAGGAAGAAATGGATAGATGGTAGTGTAAGAACACATTAGACAACATAAAGAGCAATAAGGCACCACCAGATCTTAGTGATCCTACAACAGCAAGACATGAACATCCCAAAGCAGATAATCTGAAAGAAAGAAACCTTAAAAACAACTTTATGAAGATGATAGAGGTCCTAAAAGAAGAAATGAAAAGTTCCATAAAGAAATGAAAAAAAAAAGACAAACAAAAAAGGGGAGGAAATCAGAAATCTCGTAAAGTCAAGAATCCCAAGAAAAAAAGATTCAAACAGGTGAATGAAACAGTTCAAGACTTAAAAATTGAAACAGATGCAATAAAGAAAAAAAAACTCAGGGAATTAAGGAAAAGGAAAATCTGAGTAAACAAACAATAACTACAGAGGCAAACTACCTAACCAACAGAATACAAGAAATGGAAGAGAGAATCTTAGGCATTGAGGATACAATAGAAGAAACAGATTCATCAGTGAAAGAAAATGTTAAATCCACCAAATTTTTAACAAAAAAATCCAGGAAATCTGAGACACCATGAAAAGACCAAACCTAAAAATAACAAGGATAGAAGAAGGACCAGAATTTTAGCTCAAAGGCACAGAAAATATATTCAACAAATCATAGAAGAAAACTTTCCCAACTTAAAGAAAGACATGACTGTGAAGGGAGATGAATCATACAGAACACCAAATAGACTGGACCACACCAAAAAAAAAAAACACCTGACCACCTAATCGTCAAAACACTAGACAAACAGAATAAAGAAAGAATATTAAGAGCAGCAAAGGAAAAAGATCAAGTAACATACAAAGGCAGACCTATCAGTATTACACCCAACTTTTCAATGGAAACTCTGAAAGCCAGAAGGTCCTGGACAGTTGTTCTGCAGATACTAAGAGACCATGGATCCCAGCACAGTCTACTATACCAGCAAAGCTTTCAGTCACCACAGATGGAGAAAACAATATATTCCATGACAAAACCAGATTTAAACATTACATGTTCACAAATCCAGCCCTATAGAAAGTACTAAAAGGAAAACTCTAACCCAAGGAAGTTAGCTACAACCATCAAAACACAGGCAATAGATAACCTCATACCAGCAAATCCTGAAGAAAGAAAACACACACATACTACCATGAAAAACATAACAGGAATTAACAAACACTGGTCATTAATATACCTTAATTATCAATGGACTCGCTTCTACTATAAAAAGATACTTGGAAACAGAATGGATGTGAAACCAGGATCCATCCTCCTGCTGCATACAAGAAGCACACATCAACTTCAAACACAGAGAGCAATGATAGAGAAATCTTGACAGGGTGTACCACTAAGGGAATGGGGAGAAATCTGAGGCTGGGAAAACCCCAGGAACTCACAAGATTGTTCCCAGCTAAGACTCAAAGCAATGGTGGATAGGGTGCTCAAACTAGCCATCCCCTGCACTCAGATTGGTATCTACCCTAATTTTGATCATAGACCCTATATCCAATGACTGATGGAAGCAGATGCAGAGATCCACAGACAACTACTTGACCAAGATCCTGGAGTTCAGTTGAAGAGAGGAAGGACTGATTATAGCAGCAATGTGGGTATGTTGGGATCATGATGGGAAAAACTAGAGATAACTGACCCAATCTAGTGAATGGGAGCTCATGAACTCTGGACTGAGAGCTGGGAAACCTGCATGGGACCACACTATGCCCTGTGAATGTGGGTGACAATTATGTAGCTTGATATGCTTGTGGGTGCCCGGCAATGTGATCCGGACTTATTCTGGGTACATGAACTTGATTTTTAGAGCCCATTCCCTTTTGTGGGACACCTTATTCAGCCTTCATTCAGGGGAGGGGCTAGGTCCAGCCTCAGTTTGGTATGCTAGGCTGTGTTGACTACCCAGAGGAAGCCTTACTCCCTTTGATGGGGGTATGAAAATGGTATGGGAAAGATGGGGGAGTGTGAGGAGGGGAGGGAGGGAGAACACGGCTTGGTATATAAAAGGAAAGAAAAATATTTTAAATAAAAAAATTATTAAAAAAAAGAAGCCCTCAGTAGCTTTTTCAGGTGGTCAAAGACTATTGCAATATGCCAATGCATTTTCTAAGTACTATGTTATTCAAAGGATTTACCACACTGATTACATAAACAGGGTTTCTCTGCAGTATGGGTTCTTTTATGTTTTCAGTGACTATTGTGACATAAAAAAGCTTGACCTACTGATTACATTAATATGTTTCCTCTCTAGTAAGTGTTCTTTTATGCCTTTGAAGAATACTTTGACATGCCAAGGCTTTACAATATTGATTACAAACATAGTGCTTTTTTCCAGTATGTGTACTTTTATGCATTTGAAGAGCACAGTAACATGAAAGACTTACCACAATGATTACATTCATAAGGCTTATCAAGTATGTGTTCTTTTATGTCTTTGAAAATGGCTGGGACGTACAAAGGCTTCACCACACTGATTACATTCATAGGGTCTCTCTCCAGTATGGGTTCTTTCATGTATTCGGAGACTATTGTGATCTGCATAGGCTTTACCACATTGATTACATTCATAAGGTTTCTCTCCAGTATGTGTTCTTTTATGCCTTTGAAGATGACTGAGTCGTGCAAAGCCTTTATCACATTGAGGACATTCATAGGGTTTCTCTCCAGTGTGTGTTCTTTTATGTACTTGAAGATGACTATGACATACAAATGCTTTACCACACTGAGTACATTCATAAGGTTTCTCTCCACTGTGTGTTCTTTTATGCACTTGCAGAGTACTGTGACATACAAAGGCTTTACCACATTGATTACATACATAGGGTTTCTCTCCAGTATGGGTTCTTTCATGTATTCGGAGACTATTGTGATCTGCCAAGGCTTTACCACACTGATTACATTCATACGGTCTCTCTCCAGTATGGGTTCTTTTATGGCTTTGAAGATGACTGTGTTGTGCAAAGGCTTTACCACACTGATCACATTCATAGGGTTTCTCTCCAGTGTGTGTTCTTTCATGCCTTTGAAGACGACTGTAATGTGCAAAGGTTTTACCACATTGCTTACATTCATAGAGTTTCTCTCCAGTATGTGTTCTTTCATGCCCTTGAAGATTACTGTGTTGTGTAAAGGCTTTACCACATTGAGTGCATTCATAGGGTTTCTCTCCAGTGTGTGTTCTTTTATGCATTTGAAGACTTTTCGGCCATGCAAAGGCTTTACCACATTGAGCACATTTGTAGGGTTTCTCTCCAGTATGTGTTCTTTTATGCACCTGAAGAGTACTTTGAAATACAAAGGCTTTACCACATTGATTACATACATAGGGTTTCTCTCCAGTATGTAGTCTTTTATGCAATTGAAGATGACTGTAATATGCAAATGCCTTATCACACTGATTACATTCATGGGGTTTTTCTCCAGTATGGGTTATTGAATGTATTCGGAGACCAGTATTATCTGCAAAGGTTTTACTACACTGCTTGCATTCATAGGGTTTCTCTCCAGTGTGTGTTCTTTTATGCCTTTGAAGATGACTGTGTCGTGCAAAAGCTTTACCACATTGATTGCATTCATAGGGTTTCTCTCCAGTGTGTGTTCTTTTATGCATCTGAAGATGACTATGACATACAAAGGCTTTACCACACTGAGCACATTCATAAGGTTTCTCTCCACTATGTGTTCTTTTATGCACTTGAAGAGTACTATGACATATAAAGGCTTTACCACATTGATTACATACATAGGGTTTCTCTCCAGTATGGGTTCTTTTATGTCTTTGAAGATGACTGTGTTGTGCAAAGACTTTACCACACTGATTACATTCATAAGGTTTCTCTCCAGTCCGTGTTCTTTTACGCTTTTGAAGATGACCATGATATGCAAAGGCTTTAACACATGGATTGTATTCATAAGGATTCTCACTAGTATTTGTTCTTTTATGCAATTGAATAGTACTGGGATATGCAAAGGCATTATCACATTGAATGTATACAGAAGGTATCTCTTCAGTTTGACTTCTTTCTTGCCTACAAGGATAATGAAACATGTCAAAGCTTTACCACATTCAATAATCTGTTGAATCTTTATTGTCTGTATGAATTAATTTTACAATTTGGTCCAAATGTAAAGAAGACTTAGATTTTTTTTATCACTGTGTTTACACTCATGTTTTTCCCCTTCCTTAAGGGTTGTTTTGCACCTTTGATGGTTAGATTCTTATTACATGACTCACATTTACAGAATCTTTTTTCTATATGAGATTTTTCACATATTTGCAGAGAACTGGAAAAACTTAGAACCTTACCTCCCTTATGGCATTCCATCAATTTTCCTGTACTGTGAGTCATACTACATTTGCTAAGTGAACAAGGACAAACAGAAATATTTACATAGTCCTAGTACTCACAGGACTTTTGTGCAGTGTTTGATGATGTATTAATAATGAAACTGGAAAACCAATTATTTGTATACTTGAATCAAATTCAACAAGTGTACTCAAACTGGGAACTGCTAAATATCTTATAATTGTCCTGAGAGAGATGTATGTTATATCTTTCCATATCCCTATGCACATAAGGCTTGTATCCAGAGTCACATATGATATAAACACTATAAAATGTTTATACATTTTATAATATGAGTGGCATGAAAAAAATGGACTGTAAGTTCTGCAGCATAGCTCTAATGTTGCTATGATTCAAATTGTGATATCACTAAAGGCACTGTTTCCTTGACTTCTTTCTTAAAAGAATGCCTTGCAAATACACCTATCTAAAACTGAGGTATGTGGTTTTGTGAGAATTTAATAGTTATTACTGGACTTTAAGTGGTGCTTTTTTTTTTTACACTGTTGCTTTTATTTAAAACCTTCAGGACATATTACAACTACTTTAGGGGCACATTTGTATCAGCTTGCACATGTAAATTACCTTTCATGTCTTCTAGAACTTTGACAATGTTCTTCAATATTATGATCTTCCCAAATGTATCCTAAAATATAGTACCAGAAAATGTATGTTATATAATTGAACATTGTGCAAAATTTTAGTTACTATCATCAGCGAACCTTAGAACCATGACTGATTTATTCACATCACTCTTCTTTCTCAATCAAATTATAGAAGAACATCAATAACAAGAAACTGCTGTCCCCTTATTATAAAATATGAAGGAAAATTTAGTCTTACCTATACTAGTGAGGTTCCTGTAAGTCTCCAGCATCACATCTTTGTAGAGATTCTTCTGGGAAGGATCCAGCAAGGTCCACTCTTCCCAAGTGAAGTCAATACGCACGTCATCATAGGTCACTGTATTCTAAAATATCATATATATATATGTTATATATATATATGTACAACAGAAAGCATAATACTGACAACATAGTAAATGTATACTTCTTTGACATTATCGTCATATAATCCTGGGCCTTCCCAAACTTACTTCATGGCATAGATATTATAATGTAATCACCAAGTCACTTTAGAAGGAAACTGCAGTATGGGTTCCTTTATGTTTTCAGTGACTACTGTGACATAAAAATTCTGTACCCTTTGCAAGAGAAATGCCTATTAACAAACACAGAGACAAGTAAACAGATCAATACAGAGTACACATGAGAGAAATTTTATGAGCAATTACTAACTACAATAAAGAAAAATAAGATGGACAAACTGGGTGTATGGCCTCATGTCTTTAACCCTAGCACTCAGAAGGCAGGGGCATGTATATCTGCCTCTGAGTAGAATGTCATCCTAGTCTATCTATCTGCAGTCAGGTCCAGAATGGCCAGAAGTACATATTAAGACCCTGTCTCCCATGCAAAAATCAGAAAAAAAAGAACTCAGAGGTTTTCACTGAAGTTCCTACAAAGAGTTATATATTCCTTCCAGTTCTGTATTCATCTTCAGAAACCTTAAGTGTCTCAAGTAAAACTGTAATATCAAGAATATTTTACTACAAAGGCACTGTTGTGTTTGAGCAATTACAAAAGGACAAATGAAAACATTAGCAATATAAATGCTGATCACAAATAATCAACACAAGACAGAAGATAGCTCAGTAGTAAAGAGGTCTTGATGTCCTTGCAAATACATGGGCTTAATTGCCAGTACTTACATGGGAGAATCAAAAGTATCCACTGTTCCAAGTTCAACATTTCTGAGACCATCTTGGATCACTATGAGGACCAGGTAACCATATGGTACATATTCATGCTTACACATAAAAAACTCATATTCATTTAAAAAATTCAAACCAAACAGAACAGGCATGAAGAAGTTCATGCACCTACAATCCAATGTCTCAGAAGGCTCAGGCATTATTAATGTCATGAATACAAGTGATTCTGGGAAACAGAATGAACCCACTGCCAAATTTTAAAATTCAAAATATGGGTGAAGCTCACTACAACATCATATGCTTGACATCTACAATAACCTAAATTCCAGGCCCATCACCCAATAAGAGAAAAACCAAAAAAAGCCAGGAAATCTGGTCAACTGTTAATCTCAGGTCTTGGGAGCCAGAGTCAAGAGGATCTCTGAGTTTGAGGACAGCCTGGAGTACAGAGGTGTACTTCCAGGACAGTCAGGGCTACACAGACAAACCTTGTCTTCAAAAACAAACAAACAAAACAATTAAAACAGCAGGCTAACAAACTGCCTTAGCACTCAATACTAAATGTTTCTACTTATTTTATGTGATTTACAGTTAGAGTCAATATGATGATGAAGGTTTGACAACAGAAGGAAGCTGGCTGATTTAGACAGAAAGCAAAGGAAATGGGTTAAGGCTATAGAGACTCATATCACACCAACCATGAGGAATTTCATCCAGAAATGTTCCTCCTACTAAAGATTTTACAAGCAATGGAAAGAAAGTCACCAAGGAGAGACACATGTTTAAATACATCATCCTATCTGGGAGGTTTATCATTCAATCAACTACATTCTGATTCAGGTCACTATAGGCTCATGGTCATCCATGAAGAAAATGCATTTAGTCACTTCTGTGATCATCATACTCTGTAATAGTGCTTACACTGTTCAAATATCCAAAGTCTCTTCTGTCACTCAAGATAATCTCAGGATAGGGACTTTTTGTAAAATAAGGAAACAAATTCCATCTTTCCAACATACAATGGCACAGAATACCATTCATATTCCAAAGGGGATAAATGGAGACATTGTGTTATGGGGGAAGATTGGACAAATACAAGAGTGAAGCACAGCAGAACAAACATCAAATCCTATATCAATGTCTCAGATGCATGGGTCTTCAGTTTCAAAGGGCTTACATGGCCCTATCCCTGAAACTTCACATACATCTCTTTCTTTCATTACTGCTACTCCCTATATGCAGTTAGGTCTCCAGGGAAGATGTCTCATAGGTTAGGTGTCTCAATGTCTTCTGGTCTCAAAATGCAACCCAGACTCTTGTGGAATATTTTAAGATGTGCTATACTTGTTTGTGCTGTGGAACTTTTGTTTTAATGATGCAAAGATGTGTTGCATTCTTTTATGTTGCATTTGATTAACTCTGTGACGCTGTGATACTTGTAAAGCCTGTCTAAAATACATGATTAGTCTAATAAAGAGCTGAATGGCAAAAAGCTTGGCAGGAAAGGATAGGTGTGGCTAGCAGGCAGAGAGAATAAATGGGAAGAGAAATCTGGGAAGATAAAGGAAGGAGAAGCAAGAAAAGAGGACACCAGGGACCAACCACCCAGATACACAGCAAGCCAGAATAAGAAGTAAAGGAAGGTATATACAATAGAGGAAGGTAAAAGCCCAGAGGCAAATGTCGATGGGATAATTTAAGTTAAGAAAAGCTGCCTATAAACAAACCAAGCAAAGGTCAGGCAATTAAAAAAAAAAAACGCTCTGGATCTGATTTATTTGAGAGCTGAGTGGCAGGACCCCAAAAGAGTAAAGAATAAAAAAACAAAAAGACCAACAACACCAGGCTTCAAACCTCACAGCTTCATACAGTGAACTCTTACAGTGTGCTCATTGGTTTTCTGACTCTGCCTTAGATGCCTGCAAGAATGCTGACAACAATGCTGGACAGTAACCACAGACTAAGAATCCGTGACCTTAAATTTTGACCTTTTCTTGTTTCCAGGACCAGTACATGTTGGGTGATCCTGCAAAGTTTGATTTCTTAATTGGGATGGACACTAACATGCTTGGACTACAGGTGCAGAAGGTTTTGTATGAAGTTGCTTCCTAGGACTAGGATTCATTTTTCTTACTCTTTCTATATTTGAATGTTTAGCTGCTTGGAGTCTTACCCTTAAGGCACCTTCAGTTACCCTTAGGGCTTCCATTCCATAGCAAGGGCCTTCTCTATAATGGTGATAAACTCCTTGAAAATTCCTACCTGTTTCAGTACTTGACTGCCCTCTGAAACTATCTTTTCATGTTAATTTATTTCTATCCCACTTGTTTTCTTTTCACTGTAGACATGAATGAGTCATCACTAATAACCATCCAACAGATTCAATATTCCATTTAAGGAATTAGCCCATTAATTTTTATTTCTGCCTTACTAAATTTCCAGGGCATAGGCAAAATAAGAAAGACTTTGGAGCCAAAATATGACCTCTTGCATAATTTTTTATGAAATCTATTTCCAACTGAAACTGCTGTTCCTCTTGACATTCCCATTTCCTAGTCCTAAAAGAACAGCCAATTGAGTTCTATGTACTACTTCTTATGGTTTTTGCCACCTAATGCCTTGATTAGTGCCTTGTGCCTCTTCCACATTCTTCCTAAAGACAATACTCCCAGGTTCTACCAAACAATAAAATAACTTTTGTTGCTACATTTTTTTTGTTATAACTTGCTTTATCCTACTGTCATTAAATTCTCTAATCAAAAGCATCTCGGGCAATGAATGGGTTTATTTGGCTGATTGTATCTGATCACACCCCACATTTTGGGAGATTAGGATAGAAAGTCAAGCTAACAATTCATGGCAAAACCCATTGACAAAGATTGTTCCTGGCTTTCTCTCTTGTCTAGTCAGTGTCTCATATTCAGTTAGCTCCATTTTTTAGCCTAGACCCACTTTCTTAGGGATATTGGCACCATAGCTGGAGGAGCCTTCCCATGCAACCCTAAGTGGAAAAGCCTTCCAATATCAATCAATCAACATAATCTCTCACAGACAAAACAGTTTCAGGTTATTATGGACAAAGCCACTTTGAACATAGTTTAGCAAGTATCTTTGTTGTAGGATAGAGAAGCATCTTTTGGGTCTATGCCCAAGAATGATATAGCTGGGTCTTGAGGTAGATTGACTCCCAATTTTCTGAGGATTGCAAAATGATTTCCACAGTGGCTGTACAAGTTTACACTTGCAATAGCAATGAATCTCCTTGTTCCATGTTCTTGACAGAATTAGATATCACTTGTGTTATTGGTCTTAACCATTCTGACAGATGTAAGATGAAACTACTTTTGATATGCATTTCCCTGATGGATACGTGTTGCTTAAGTTTTCCTGCCTGGCCCACGGTCAGGATAAATCTCTCTCACCTGCCAGTCCCACAGCTGCTCAGACCCAACCAAGTAAACACAGAGACTTACATTGCTTACAAACTGTATGGCTGTGGCAGGCTTCTTGCTAACTGTCCTTATATCTTATATCAATCCATTTCTATAAATCTATACCTTGCCACATGGCTCGTGGCTTACCGGCATCTTTACAAGCTACTTGTCCTGGTGGCGGCTGGCAGTCAGTGACTCCCTCTGCCTTCCTGTTCTTTTAATTCTCTCTGTTAGTCCCGCCTATACTTCCTGCCTAGCCACAGACCAATCAGTGTTTTATTAGCAACACATTTGCCATACAGAACATCCCACAGCAGATAAGGATTTTGAACATTTCTTCAAGTGCTTCTCAGCCACTTTAAAGTCCTCTACAGAGAGTTGTACTCCAATATAATTGGATTATTTGGTTTATTGGTGTCTAGTTTCTTGAGTTCTTGATTATCCTGAGTGAGGCAACCCATAAGCACATAGACAAGACAAGGTATATACACACTTATAAGTGGATATTATAAGAGGGTATTACAGAGAGGCTAAGTAACAAAAATAGTTCTAGGTGAGATGCATGGCTCTCCCTGAGAAGAGGAAATAGAATAGATTTTGGAGGTGCACTGGAGGCAGGTTGGGATGGGAACAGGAAGGATCAGGTGAGTAAGGAATGAACAGAGTGGAAGAAGGCAGGGAAAGATGACTGGAATAGGGGACCTTTTAGCAGGGGACATGGAAATAGTACAACACAAATTCCCTGGAAAATATAAGGGTGACCCTAGAGAGGACTCCTAGTAACTAAGAATATGGAAGCTGAACTAGCCATCTTCTGTAAGCACATTTGAATACCAATGGTGGGACTGAGACATGAAGCTAGCCATAAAACATTACACCCACACTTGTCTTGCATGCTACATATGCTGGAGCAATGGTGTCTAACAGATTCTATAGTGGCCAACCAATGAATGGTCTAACTTGAAGCTCAAGCTCTGAGAGGAAGCCCATGCATGACACTGCCTGAAAGGCCAGGAACCAGAACTTGGATGGCTCAGAACTAGGGTAGAATCAAATACAACTGATCAAAAAAAAATCAATGTAATTATTCATAACTATATTCTACTATAATCATAGATTACTGCATATCCCAATTATCATCAAAGAGGTTTCTTCCAGCAGTTGATGGGAGCAGAGAGATTCATACTCAAACATTAGCTTGAGCTCTGGGAATCCTGTGGAAGGAGGGGGTGAGGCTTGTAGGATTCAGTGTAGTTGAGGAAATCAGGAGAATATGACCCACAGAATCAACTAAGCAGGGTTCAGAGGGGCTCAGAAAAACTGAAGTGGCAGTCATGGAACCTACATGGCTCTGTGCTAGGTCCTCTGCATATGTGTTGTGGTTCTTTAGCATGGTATGTTTGTGGGACTCTTAAATGTAGGAGTCACAGTATCTGACTCTTTTGACTGCTCTTGAGACTCTTTTCCTCCTATTGGGTTACTTTGTCCAGCCTTGATATAAAGGTTTGTGCATAATCTTATTGCACCTTGTTATGATGTGTTTGATTAATATACCTGTGAGGCCTGCTCTTTTCTGAAGTGAAACATAGTAGCATTGGATCTGGGGAAATGGGGATTTGGGGGAGGAAGAACTGGAGGGAGTGGAGGAAGGTGAGGTTGGAGTCAGGAGAAGAATAAATAAAAAGATAAAAAAAATGAAAATTCATTTACTCTAACTTCAGTGATGCTCACAATGTGTAACAGCCCAAACAGTGTATATGTCCTAAGTCTCTTTTGATTCTTGACTATCACATCTTGTAAAATCAAGAAACAAAAGATTTCTAATATACAATGGCATAGGACATATTCCCATTCAGAAAAAGAGGAATATGAAGTATTCCAGCTCCCAACTCAGGCAGACATTCCCTTCTCATGTGCATGTCACACCAGCCAGAAGAACAGGTAGGCAGCCTATGAAATTTCTACACTCCCTACATTCCCACAGAAACAATCCCCTACCAACCCTTCAGCTGCAACCTACAAAGCCATGTCCCCAATCCAAAACCACATGGATATCCTCTGCTCAAGTACAAGCCAATAATTAAGAATAAGTAGGCAAACTGAGGCAAAGCCTCCCTGCTGGACCAGAGTCCATGACAGCCATCCAAATTCCACATAGACTGCTCACCTATAGACCTCCTCCATTCTTTCAATAAGCCCCAACACTGTTCCCAATTCTACTTCCCTGTTCACCTCTGCATTGGATCCTCCATCTTGGGTGGAGACTCCTTGCTCAAACAAAGGACACACCATCTTCCAGATGTCCATGTAGGCCACCTGCCCACAGATCTCCCACACTCTCTCAGTGCCCCCTCTACACTAACACCAAACTCTCCCCCCTCTTCCCTTTTGTCAGCCCCAAATTTAGACAGATACTCCCTGAAGGAAAAAAAGGGCCACATCAGCCAGGCGGTGGTGGCGCACGCCTTTAATCCCAGCACTCGGGAGGCAGAGCCAGGCGGATCTCTGTGAGTTCGAGGCCAGCCTGGGCTACCAAGTGAGTTCCAGGAAAGGCGCAAAGCTACACAGAGAAACCCTGTCTCAAAAAACCAAAAAAAAAAGGGCCACATCAACTGCAAGATTTCCAGCCTTCAACTTGGATTGAGAACCACACAGACCAGAAGATCAGAAAGCAAATGGAAACCAAGGAACAAAACACCCATTCAACAAAGACAAATTGAGAAATTGGCACCTAAATCCAGTAACCTCAAACCCAGACACTTGGACAGCATCCTAAGAACACAATCAACAACACAAGAGCAATATATCACTACCAGATTCCAGCTATCCTACTACTGCAAGCCCTGAATAGTCCAACACAGTTGAAGCACAATTAAGTTAAGACCAACTTCATAAGGATGTTAGAAGTCCTTAAACAGGAGGTGAGTGAATCCTTTAAAGGAAGCAGGAAAAGGATAAATGAAATATTGGAGAAAATTAACAAATCCCTTAAAGAAAACAAAAAACAAACAAGTAAACAGTTGATGAAGATGAATGAATCTGTTTAAGACCTGAAAATGGAAATTGAATCAATTACAAACAATGCAAATTGAAGGAATGCTAGAAATGAAAATCTTCATATTTGAACAGGAACTAAAAAGGCAAGCTTCACCAAAAGAATACAAGACATGGAACAGAGAATTTCAGACATTGACGGTAAGATAGAAGAGATGGATAAATTGATGAAAGAAAATCTTAAATCTAAAAATTTCCTGAAAGGTAACACCCAGGAAACCTGGAACACTATTAAAAGACTAAACCAAAGAATAATAGGAATAGAAGGAGAAAATTTTCCGCTCAAAAACCTAGGATAAGCCAGGCGGTGGTGGCACATGCCTTTAATCCCAGCACTCAGGAGGCAGAGGCAGGTGGATCTCTGTGAGTTCAAGGCCAGCCTGGCCTACTGAGTGAGTTCCAGGAAAGGCGCAAAGCTACACAGAGAAACCCTGTCTTGAAAAACCAAAACCAAAAAAAAAAAAAGCCTAGGATATATTTTTTTAAAAATTCATAGTAAAAAAATTTCATAACAAAAATGATCACAGGAGAACATACCCCACAAAAATCACTAAGCAGGACTCACAGAGACTGAAACAGCAATCACATAGCCTGTAGGGGTCTGCATCAGGTCCTCTGCATATGTTATCATTGTGTAGCTTGGTGTTTTTGTGCAACTCCTAACAGTGGGAGATGGGGTAGTTGTCTCTGACTCTTTGCCTGCTCGTGAAACCCTTTTCCTCCTACTAGGCTGCCTCATCCAGCCTTGAAATGAAGGTTCATGCCTAGTGCTATTGTAACTTGTTATGAAGGGTTCTGTTGATATCACTGAGTTATCTGCTCTATTCTGAAGGGAAATGGAGGAGGAGTGGATCTGGTGAAGAGGGGAGCAGTGGAGAGAACTGGGAGGAGTGGAGGGAGGGGAAACTGAAGCCGGGATGTATTGTATGAAAGAAGAATAAATTTTTAATAGAAGAAAGAATGAAATGTGGACACAGTGAAGGAAGACAACAAATCTTGTAGCTCTGTTTCAGACAGGTGAGATTTCATTCCCAAAGGGCTTAGATAGCTCTAGCCATGAAAATTGTTATACATGTCTCTCCCTCCCTGTATGCAGCTCTCCATGGCAGATGTCTTTTAGCTTGGGCATCTCAACATCCTATTATCTCAAAATACAATACTGGCTTCATCTTCACAGCTCCATGCAATGAACTCTCACAGTATCCTCACTGGGTTTCTGACTCTGACAAACATAATGGGTACCACAGTGCTGAACTGAAACCACAGAGGAAGAATCTATGACCTACACATTTTACATCTTTCCTGTTTCCAGAACCAGTACAATATGGGTTATCCCTCCAAACTTGGCTTCTACGTTGTGATGGATGCAACCATGCTTGGACCAGAGTTAGAGCAGGTTCTGTATGAAGTTGCTTCTTTGGATTAGGAAACAAGTTGCCTGTTCCTTCCATTTACTAAGGCTTAGATGGATGGAGTCTTATCCTAGGGTACCTTCCTAGGCTTCAAATGCCAACAAGGGCCTTCTCTTTAATGTTGTTAAACTTCTTAAAATTCCCTGCCTCTGCTTCACCACAGGACTGTCATTTGAAACTATCTAGTGCTATTTTTCTCTACAAAAATGACTTTTCATTTCTTTCTGCACTACTTGTTTCTTTTCCACTATAGATCTGAATGATCATCAGCAAGAAACAGAATAAATACTTTGTCCAAGAAATCAGACAATTATTTTTTAATTCCGTCTTACTCAATTTCTTAGGGAATGGAGAAAATAGGAATTATTTTTGGACAAAATATTATACGAATGGCCTCTAGCTATATTTTTCATGGAATCTATTTTCTACTGAAATCCTATGACCTCAATCCCCACTGTCTGCATTACTTTAAACACTTCCATTTTCTTAGTCCTATAAGAATAACTGATTAAGCTCTATGTGCACCTTTCTGTGGCATTTGCCACATTTTTCCAAGTCAACATTCCCACATTTTTACCCAGCAACAAAATCACTTTTGGTGTACCACATTTTGATCTAACTTGCTTGTTTCTTGCTGTGATTGAATTCTGTAACCAAAAGCATCTCAGGAAATGAAAAGGTTTTTGACTGATATTGCCAGATTACAAATGACAATTATGGGAGCTTAGGATAGAAACTCAAGATAGGAATAGAGGGGAAAAAACACAAGGAAACTGTGTTTATTGTCTTTCTCTCTTGCTCAGTCAATGTCTCATCCTAAGCTAGATCTCTTATCTATCTCAGAGTCACTTGCTTGGGGTATTGAAACCTCAGTGGAAGAGCACTCCCTCATAATCATCATTAACACAATTTCTCACAAACATAGTAACTAGCAATTCTGATCTGAGCAAAGCATCAATTGAAGTTCCCTCAGATGATGCTAGGCTACATCATCGTGACAGCTAAAACTAATTAAAACAGACAATAATATATGAGAAGATTTTAAAAACACAAAACAATTATACTAGCCATTTCAATCATTTAAGTAGCAAAAACCCAAAACATGAAGATAGCAGCAACTGGGAAACATAAATATGTCAAGAAATGAGAAGAAATGAGCCTCTAAAATCAAGAAGAGGAATCTAAAACTGTCTCTCCACAGAAACTTCCCAAGTCAATACAAGTTCAAGGAACTCATAAAGTAATACAGTAAATTTTGTGAAGAAATGGTGAAGATCTATCTTTTTCCAGAGAAACAACAATAAATTTAGATGATAATTAATAAAATCAACAACATAGATGGCACCACTGACCAAAGAAGACAAAAAGATATACCTATAAACATATATCATGGTCCCTTAAACAAGAACACTAAGATTCTAATTAAAATTCAACCACAATAAATCACTGGATAACACTAATCTTTCTTGTACACTCCAGTTCTGTCCTTGGCTGTTAATGGAAAAGAGATTGGGTGAGGAGAGCCGTTCCACTCAAATTGGAGATATTTGCTTGAAGCTTTCTGATATTTCAACTGTGCAGAAAATAGTTTTGATTACTAAAAGGAACTTATTATCTTATAATAAAGAAAATTATGTTTGTTAGGATCACTTAGGCACTATTTTGTTTTATTTTGTTTCCTATTGCCTGTAAGTCTGTATCAGACTGGGTGTTCTTGGTTGTTTATTGGGGGGGGGGCTGCCACCCAGTTTCCAAATAAATCACACACAGAGACTTATTCTTAATTATAAATGTCCAGACTCAGCTTGTCTTGTTTTTGCCAGCTTTTCTCAACTTGTCCTATCTTTTACCTCTGGGATTTTACATTTCTCTTATATCTCTAAATTTTACTTTCACTCTTACTCCTTGGCTGGCTGTGTGGCTGGCCCCTAGCATCCTCCTCTCCTTGTTCTCTTATTCTTTCTCCTTTTCCTCACAGATTTTTCCTTCTGTTTATACTTTCTGTCTGCCAGCCCTGTATATCCTTTCTCCTGCCTCACTATTGGCCATTCATGTCTTTATTAGACAATAAGGTGTTTTAGACAGGCAAAGTATCACAGCTTCACAGAGTTAAACAAATGCAATGTAAAAGAATGCAACACATCTTTGCATCATTAAACAAATGTTCCACAGCATAAACAAGTAACACTCCTTTAAATAATATTCTAGCACAAGTGAGAAAATGAAAATCAAATGCAAGATAAAAGATTTTTAAAGAACCAGTGTATGATTTGTTTTATACACTTAAAGCTCTAATTGCTTTATGAATCACAAGAACTTTTGGAAACAAGTTTATCGCCAGATTCTGTATATGTTTGTGTGTGAGAATGTCTTCCCTGTGTGCACAAGTGATGTACAAGAAAATAGGGGATCAGTCCGCCTAAATCTGGAGTACCAGGTGGTTATAAGCTTCCCAACTTGGATATTGGAATATGAACTCAGGTCATCCCCAAAAAGAATACATGCTGCAACAACTACCCAGCTACATGGTACTTTTTACGTAAGAAGATAAAAGTCTTTTATGGATTAACAACAAAACCTAAATAAGCAAAGATCTAAATAAATAATCCACAGAAACATGATGCATCAATATTAAGAGGGTATGTATGTTAAATTTGCAGCATGAATTAAATACAATCCAAAGAAAATTGTCAATAATTTATCATAGGATTTCTGATTCCAGTGCTACATGCAAAGTGGAAACACTCAGAATGCTCAATAGGATTATGAAAACATAATACACATACTGATACCATGTGATTTCTATATTTACCACAAAGCTACAATAATCAAGAATATGTACAATATTTGTGAAAGAATAAAGGAGACAGAAAAAGCCAAGAACAAAAACAGAAACATGTAGTCAACTTTTAATCAAAAGACCAAAGGAAACTCAGCCAGGAAAAGTGTGATCTTGACCAATGTTACCCAGCTACTTATAATTCTATGTGTATAGAAATTAACACAGACTACACAAATCCCACAAAATTAACTCCAAGTGACCATTGAATTGTTATGTTTCTGACATTCCAGCTACTGATATTTCTTTCAAACAGAGAGGTCCCAAATGATGGAGCTCTCTTGGCAAATGGAGGTAATTTCATGCTATGGCTTTGCAAGTTCTCATGTCCCCTTGTGGGTATCAGGCAAACAAAGTGCCACTGATGCCAAATCACAAATCAGTGTAGAATAATTCAATGTCTATTTCCTGGCATTATGAATCACAAGAACACCCTATCCACCTGCCCAACAACATGCAAACTTGAAATATCTCTGCAGCTCAGAAACTGCTTTTATCCCCTGGAACTGGAATTCCTTGAATCAGGTAGTGATTGGTATCAGAAAATTTAAAATATTCTAATCACATACTGGTAAAGGATGCTCCTCAACACTACTTTCTACCAGTTGCTAAACTATCTGTGACTTTTATAAGACAGACCTGGAAGTTGAGTGCAATCTTCAAAATGTCTAGAAATCCTACCTTCAGTTTTCCAATCTGTCTTCCCACTACATGCTAAAAGCAAAGCCTATGTGTTCACACCAGGCACATATATTACAAGTATCACAGTTTCCCATAGGCAGGGTGGTAGAGCCTCTTCTCCCCAAAGAATCTACATTTAGGGAGTTTCAAAGGGCCACGACACCATTCAGTACATGGGCCACAGGATCACATCTGGCTGATGGTTCATCCCAGTCATAGAAGCTCTCTGACAGCTCAGCAGAACTGCTCCTCTTGGTCTGGGGTCAATGTTCTCCACACTCACCATGGCATGGCTTATGGTCTCACTCCAAGCTTCCTACAGCAGATCAGAACAGAATCCTAGAAACAACCCACAAGCTGCCTCCCACTGGTATTCCTAATTGCTAAGCCTTCCCAGGGTCCCACATTAGCTAAGGCCACCTAGCTTGGACTCAGAAAAGTAGCAACTCCTCAATTGGGTAATCAGAGATCAAATGACACAGACATCAGAGGCCCTTCCAGCTCTGCCCTTCCACTCTAGGGGCAGACAGGACCCTAATCTGGGAAATTTGTCTTTTAGTAGAAATTCTTCCAGTCTCCCAGAGCAATTCCTGTTCCTCTTGCAAGGCACACAGCCCTTTCTGCACAAATTCCAATATGCACTGATGGTCCAGTGGAGCCAACCCTTTGCTTCAAAGCTGGGAAGTCCTGTGGCCAAACACAGGTCACATTCAAACAGTAACCATCTTAATGTATAACTATTAAAGAAAAACAGTCCAAGTAGTATCAGGACATATCATGAATGTAATAAATCAATACAATTAATGAATATCATAAATATAATTACTGAATGAATATTGTGAATGTAATCAATGAATACAATAAATGTAATTAATATCATTAGTGTAATTAATGAATATCATGAGTGTAAATAAAAAATAAAAAAAAAACTCAAAAAAAAAGAAAAAGAAAAACAGTGCAGGAAATCAAAAATAATGAGTCATCAATGGCAGGGCTTGTAGGAAGGAAGGAGACTATGGGTATGATATGGTCATAAACTCAAAGAATTATTTTGAAAATTTGAAACAGAATTGATGGCCATGTGTTTCAGAGACCAGGGATTTGTATGAGATCCAAAAAAAAAAATTACACATTTTTTTTAAATGAGGCTATACATCTTAAACAAGGAAAATAACAGTCCGTTAGGCAGAACCACAACGTTCTACCATATCTTCTATATTGGTTGAACTAGTAGAACTACAGTAATTTTGTTTCACAATAAGGTCAACCCTTTACTCAGATTATGGAATACTCTGGTGAATGGACATTTATGGATCATCTAAAACTGATTACATGACTCCATATTGCTAATCGCAACTACTGTTGAAGCAGGAAAGCTCTCACTCTCTGGCCTGCTCCTCACTTTCTGTACTTTCACTACATCAGCTTTAAAAGTTGATGAGTGGACTCAATTCTTGCACATTTGTATGTCCCCAAAAAAAGCCAGAGAGACCCGGTGGACATTCATTAATTACCTGGTCCACTTTTACTTCTCACTGGACAGACAAGCCCAGCCTGGAAGGAGTTGCAGGATGGTCCTTCCAGCACTGGGCAGCAGAGGCAGGATTAAGTGTTCAATGAAATTCACAATTAAGTAGCATGAGTCAAGCATACACTACAGGAGACATTCTTCTACACAGAAATCAATAATCAACAGCACTTAAAAGAAAAGGAATGAAACTGTTAATGACCTAGAAACATTAGATAACAGAAACAAGTAGAGATAAGAGCAGTAATGCACTTGAAGAAAATGTTAAAAAAATAATACCAATAAGTGATATTTTAAAATGATAAAAATAATGTATTTTTAAGATTAAAAACTTACGTATATTGACTTAAAAAATAGTAGGACCTTCTCTAGTAGAGGGAATATCATTTATAAGAGATAGATTGATTCTGCACATATTCACTTGTGAGCTGCTGAGATCTACAACCTGACACACAAGAGTTACAGTCAATGGCCTTTTCTCAAACCTTTGAGCTGACATAACTGTGTCAGGCAGGATTGAACATATCTGCATAGCAGAGTTGCCTAATTGAAAACTTAATATCTCTTGATGCAAGTTCACCTTCCCAAATTGTACACTAAACAGTCTGCTCTGTCTTCACTCACCCATCATCAATTGGTACATGCTGGGAAATTACAAAACCATTACCCTGCTACAATCAAGTTCATTTTCATAGTGGTGACTCCAGCAGTTCATTACCTACCATATTCCCCCCAGCAGTATACACAATAAACTATTCCTTCTATTCTGGTCTTTAGGTAGAAACTATGCTCCACATAACATACAAATCCTTTTCTTTTACTGCAATGGATACTCAATCCCATGACTCAAATGGATAATTTTGAAACTCTGAGCTGATACAAACATTTAAGATTTCAGAGGTCTTCATTTGGCTACTTGCTCCCACCCAGCCTGGGAAGGACCCACTACACTGGCTATGTTAGCTCAGCCAGCTGCTCCTCCTAGTCTGGGGAGAGAGGAATTTCACTCACCATAGCCATCCATTCCTTCCCATCTGGGGACAGCAGCCCCTTGCTTACCATGGGTGGTACATTTTCTACCAACAGTAGAGCCCATGGCCAAGTGCACACAAGCCACCTTCCAACTTCCTCAGCAGAAGAGCTGAGCCAGAAGCCTGGTACTAGAAGAACACTCCCATCTGACTGATGGGTCTGCTTGAGTCCTTGATTGGCTATTGAGTGGAAATGACAGGCCCTGGTGAGCTGAAGGGACACAGCACAGTGTTTCCAAGGCCTGGCTTCTACCAGAAGCACAGGTCTATCACAGATGGGCTGAAGATATGTGCCAAAAATCAACAGCAAGTCTCTTACTAATGTAAACCAATGGATTTGGTTTTTAAAAGATATCTACAAACTCAAAAGTAGGCTAATTGGACAATGATGCACAAGAGAAACATAGGATAACTCAAGCCTGGGCTGTATTAGGACACTCATTCCTGTCTCTTTTTCTTTCTAGATGACCAGTCAAGGCCCAGCCTGGAATGACTGACACACTTGGACTTGGAGGAAGGAAAGAGAAGGTGGAAATGATGCAATTATAATCCCCAAAAAATAATGTTAAAAGTTGAGACAGGCTTTAGGAACATATGCTCCAAAGGCTAGGGCATCTGTGTGCAGTACTTGTAGAGGCCAGAAGAGGGTATCAGATCCCTTGCAACTGGAGTTACCATGGTTTCTGGGACTTGAACCTGTGTCCTCTGTAACAATGCCCAGTGCTCTTAACTGCTAAGCTATCTCTCTAGGTGGCTTCTTTACTTAAAATGTATTTTCATACATTTTAATTAAAATGTATTACATAAATTTCCCCCTTCCTTGTCTTCTTCCTATCCCTTCTCAAATTCTCCCTTCAATTTCTTCCTTGTTAAGCATGTATGAATATGTATGCACAAATATATAAATGAAACCTGCTGAGTCCATTTGTGTTGGTTGTGTGTATATGGTTTCAGGGCTGAACACATTAAATTGGATATGCAATTAGGGAGTTCATCCCTGTCTAACATTAATTCTCCCACCTAAGGAGAATGCCACTCTTTAAAAAGCAACAAGAGTCAGACCCCAAAGTGATCTGGGCTGCCTTGGACAGGGAACATTATCAAGAATAGAAAACATTGGCCAGGCAGTGGTGGTGCACACCTTTAATCCCAGCACTCAGGAGGCAGAGCCAGGCAGATCTCTGTGAGTTCGAGGCCAGTCTGGTCTACAGAGCATGATCCAGGACAGGCACCAAAATTATACAGAGAAACCCTGTCTTGAAAAAAACAAAACAAACAACAACAACAACAAAAAGAATAGAAAACATTACCAAGAATAGAAAACTTGGGGTGGTAAATACCTCAGCTAACAATTGATGGTGCCATGGCTCTGAAGTTCTGGTGCTACAGCAAAGTTTATAGACACTTTCCTGAACCAATCACAGTCTCCCTTGGTTCTGTGGTTCCCCCACCATACCCCATTAACCATTTTCCTCATAGATGATTTTGAAACCCTTAAATTCCTACCTCTACTTTCTAAGTACCCAGATTACAGGCTTGTGCCACCATACCTAACTTAGGTGGCTTCAACTTCATTTTGTCAGGCATTAATTAGATTGATGGGATGAGTGACATGATGAGTTGCTCTTAACTATGTTCAAAAGACTACTTATCTTTGTAAACCTGGGTTTGACCATCTGCCGAATAAGGAGAGAACACTTCCCAGTTACTTTGATAAGGTATAAGAGACTCAATGGTGGGTTGGGGACTTAGCTCAGTGGTAGAGCACTTGCCTAGCTAGTGCAAGCCCTGGTTTCAGCCCTCAGCTGTGGGGGGAAAAAAGAGACTCAATGGCAAAGAAAATTAATACTGCTCACAGTTGGAAGACGGTGGACTTTAAGGCAGGAAGGCTGCATTGGTTGGGAACCTTCTTTTGTTACTGGACCCTTGGCTATCCTACCAGACGGGCTCCACCACTCATCCTCTGCAAGTCAATTAAATGAACCAAGTTATCCAGTGAATGGCATGCCCACCTATATTGCAAGCACTCTGGAGGCAGGGGAGACATATCTCTCTGATGTCCTAGAACAATCTAGTCTATAGTGGGTATTCCAGGTCACAAAGGAGTTATAATAATACTATTTAAAAAAAAAAAGAAGAAGAAGAAGAAAAAAATAAGTAGAAAAGGAAAAGAAGCAAAATTACTAATGAAAATTTAAAACATGATATTAATTCAGTTTAACTAATTTGGAACAATCACTAAAATATAAGATAAATAAATAATCCATCCTTGGGGTCCTAACAGGTTTAGACAGAAAGCCAATATATACAAAAGTAATCTATAAAGCTATATAATAAATTTTTCCCACCACTAAAACCCTCCCTCATGCTCAGATCCTGTCTCTCCTGTAAGGTGGTCAGATAGAGTAAATGTTTCTTCAGTAGAGACATTCTCATTCAGAGTACTCAGTCTTTTCCCACAATAAGATTCCCAGGGAAATTTCAAGGGGTCTACTGTTTCACTAGTTGTTAGTCAAAGGGAGACATATAAATGTCTCCTTAGAATATCCTTATTCCTACCAGGAAGGTTGGTTACAGGGATTGACAGGGTGGGGACTGAGGAACTTTAAGGCCCAAGTTGGGACCACAAAGTGGGGGCCTGCAAAAAATTGTCACTGATGGCTACATGTAGTTGTCAAAAACAGGAAAGAGTGGGAGACCTGCAGGGCAGTGATCCACCACAGCTGACTGGATACAGAGAGTACAACAGAGACAGCTTGTCCTCAGGTATACCCCAAGCATTGCTCTCTGGTCATTTGATCCTGGGCTTTCACAACCAAAGCTCCCTCCCTAACAATTCCTTCATTCTCTACAGTTCTTCATAAATGCCTGATTGTCTCAGCTTTAGAGTGACTTCTGTTTAAGTCTCAGGAGATCCTGACAAGCTGGCTGTCATCTGGATTCACCACAATTCAAGACAGCAAGTTTTACACCTGTAAAACCAATTACAGGCAGCAAGGAAGCAGAATAGGATCCCATTCAGACAAGTCAGTTTTCATACCAGCAAGTACCCCTCTTCTCTCCATACAGGAGGTATATATTCCAGCATGGGTACACCTGGCATATCCCCATGTGGGCTTGCATTGCTGCTCATTTATGACACTGGAGATAAACTCAGAATTGTGGCTTTGGTCCAGCAGTCAAACACTTTTTGAGTCAATTACACTCCTGATCATTTTTTTTTTGTACTCTTACCTCATTTTGTGGAGATTTGGGCATGGGAAATTCTTTAAGAACCATGTCTCAGTTAGTTTTGGATGCTGACAATCTTCTGTTTCTTTTTGGTGATCAGGGTTGAGGTAAAGATGAAATCAGGATCATCCATCCATACCCTATCACTATAATGATGTGTTCATGGGGCTGAATAGATGGTTTAATGCCTGAGAGCACTGGCTGCTCATTCACAGGGCCTGACTTTGATTTCCAGCACCCAAAAGACAGCTCACTACTGTCTGTACTATGGGCACTGGAGATCACACACTCTCTTATGACCTCCACTGGTACCTGACATGCACTTGACATATACACTGGCTAAACTTATACACCTAACTTCATTCCTTTTGAAAATAACATATACACGAAGAAAGCCTTTATTAAAATATTAAATTATATATATATATATATATATATATATATATATATATATATATATATCCACCATTTGTATATCTGGTACCTTAGGAAACCCAAAGGATGCATCAGATATCCTGGACCTAGAAATACAAGTAGTTCTGAGCAATCTGATGTGGCCACTAGGAATCAGACTTGGGTACTAGGGTATGCGAGATGAGCATGACTATTCAGTAAACTCCTCAGCTCCCTAATATGCCAGTAAAATGTCGATGAAGATGCCAGATTACTCCTTCTGTCTCCTCTCACTTGAAGGTGATGAAAGTCCCCTCTAGATGGTTGTCAAAGGATTCAATGGCTTTCTATCACTCTGTGAATGGACTCTCTCCTTTGCTTCTTATTTTCATTAATAACACAAGTCTCTTGATGTGAGTAAAGATAACAAAAGATAAGAAACCTAAATTTTGTTGAATACAGTCAGGGTCCAGTCAGATTATATAAGAAAAGTTTCATAATTTGAGATATGCCATTTCTTTTTGGAGTTTTTTAAGACAGGCTATCTCTACATAGCCATGGCTGTCCTGGAACTCACTATTTGAACCAACCTGACCTCAAACCTCAAACTCAGAGAGATTGGACTCCTGCTGTCTTGCAAGTCCTGGGATTACAGGCATGCACCTCTAAGTCCAGCTGAGACGTGTTTTTTAAAGGATATATCTGTAAAATAGAGAATTAAAGGATAAAATACAATTTTAAAGAAACCATCAATGTTCTGATGAACAGTAATACCTCTTGAAATTCTGTAATAATGTAAAGTGGCAAATCATTTCATATATTCTCAATAACTGGGTTATTTACTTTGTTAATTTCATCCATTTAAAATTATTTGAACTATGTTTGTGTGTATGTACCTGAGCCACCACGTGTATGTGGAAGTGAGAGGACAACATAAAGGTGTCTCTTATCTATTTCTCTTATATGAGTTCTAGAGATGAAACCCAGAGAGTCATCTGGCTGCAAGTGACCTCAGTGACATTTATTTGGGTTTAAAATTATTTATGTATGTGCTGGGGTGGGAGTATGCATGTGCCATACCCTGAGTTTAGAAATAAGTGAAATATTTGTAGGAGTAATTTGAGTCTTCCAGAGATTGAACTCAGGTCATTAGGCTTAGCAGCAACCAACTTTACCCACTGAAACAAGTCTATAGCATTAGATTTTGGTTCTGAGAAAGTGTTACAAACAAGTTTTATCCTCAGAATAAACTAATATAACCCAGAGGAAAGGGCAAAGAAAAAGAGATAACAGTATATCATTTCCATTTGCAAATAGGATCTATTATTCTAATTGTCCTGTTTTCCTCTATCATTAAATGAAAATACGTTTATAATCTGAAAAGGCAATATTTTACTGATATAGTATTTCAACTAATTTTATTTGAAGATCAGTGAGAGAGCTAAGTGAGAAATGTCTGTGCAAGGCTGGGAACTGATCTTGATAACCACATGACGAGGACCAAAAGTAGACCCCACAAAGTTGCCTTCTTGTCTCCACATACCTGTCGTGGCCTAAAAACCCATAAACACTTTACACACACCAGAAATGGGTTTTTTTTGTTTTGTTTTCTTTTGTTGTTAATAAATCTCAATGCCATTACATCACCTGGCATCTCTGGATAATCCCCTGGAAGGCAGTACTTCAAGATGAAGTGCCAAATGGGAAATTAAAGGGGACATGAAGAAGCATGAACTTCAAATAATGTATACATGTCCATAGAATGTCACTCTATGTTATGAAATATTGGTGTGGACCACATGGCGATCACTGCTGCTTGACACATTTCCAGCATTTCGATATTGCAGACTGATCACACTTTCCCAGCACCTTTTTACTTTTATTTTTAATGATTCTCACTATTAAGGCCTTTCCCTTTGGGAAGTTTTGTGCAGGTTTTGGTAAAGGATAAAATGTATACAATGGTATGCTCTGTAAACAAAATAATTCTTTGGAAAAAAAAAAACCTTGTCACCATGGATACAGCAATTCCATTATGCTCTCCTAATTACACCAAGAACAGAGATTTACTAGACATACATGATCCCAAGGATGAAATGCCTACTATTCAGATCCACAGCCTGAGGCAACAGTCACGGTATAATCAACAAACCCACAAATAGGTAACAAGGACAGCTGTAGGTTGGGGTGCACAGATCTACCTAGAAGGAAACTGAATTGATTTTGTGGGTGGATGGGTGGCAGGACCAAGAATCATCAGGTGAGTAAGGGAAGAACAGAGGGAGAAAATACAGGGAGACCTGATTGGAAGAGTGGAGATTTTAGGGGGAAATGTGGAAAACTAGTGAAGTAGAAACTTCTGGAAGCTCTGAATGTGAGTATTCCGAAGTGAGTATTCCAAGAAAGTGAGAGTGCAGAACCTGAACTGGCCAGCTTCTATAACCACACAAGAATCCCAGTGGTGGGACTGGGGCACCAATCCAGCCACAAAATCTCTGACTCACACTGGTCCTATCTGCAAGGTATGCTGGGGCAATAGCAGATCAAAGCTTAATGGCCAACCAACGACTGGTGTAACTTGAGGCCCAGGCCACAAGAGGGAGCCTTTGCCAAACACTGCCTGGATGAACAGGAACTTGAAGTAAGGAGGCTCAGAGAATTAGGAAGAACCAAATACAACCTACCAAAAAGAAAAAAGTCAATGAAATGATTCCTAACTATATTCTAGTATAGTCAGAGAATGCTGTCTAACCCAATTGTCATCAGAGGGGCTTCTTCCAGCAGTTGATTGGAGCAGAAGCAAAGATCCTCATAAAACAGTAGCTGGAGCTCTGAAAACCCTGCTGAATATCAGAACAGGAGGCATTGTAGGAGCCAGAAGGGTCAAGGACACAAGGAGAACATAGCTCAACTAAGTGGGGACCATAGTGGCTCACAGAGCCTGAAGCAGCAATCAGGGTTTCTCCATGGATCTGTGGCAGGTCTTGTGCCTATGTTATGGTTGTCTAGGTTGGTGTTTGTGTGGGACTCCTAACAGTGTGTGTGTGGGGGGGGTGTCTCTGACTCTTTTCCTTGGTCTTGGGACACTTCTCTGAAAGAATGACAGGGTTGTAGCCATCTTAGAGAATGGTCAGACTGAGAGCTGCAGGCCCTGGAAAATCCACCTGAGGATGTACTGCTCCTAGACCCAGACAATTGAGAGCCACATAAAAAATGAGTTCCAGACACTTCCTGCTATAAACTAAAGGATATGATAGATTATATGTCATAGCTGTTAGAGGGAACAAGTTTCCTACAGAGAAGAAGTCGGGGGCTGGAGAGGTGGCTCAGTGGTTAAGAGCACTGACTGCTCTTCCAGAGATCCTGAGTTCAATTCCCAGCAACCACACAGTGGCTCACAATCACATATAATGAGATCTGGTGCCCTCTTCTGGCAAGCAGAACACTGTATACATAATAAATAAATAAATCTTTAAATAAAAAAAAAATGGGATGTCTAACTGTCAGAGAAAATAGGTCTGCCCAACACCATGCACACTTGAAGGATCTTGGCAACTAAGAACTTCTTTTCTCTCCTGGAACTAAACTTCCCTGAATCAGGTCAACCTTATATCAGAAATCTTAAAAAATTCCAATCACATATTTCTGAAGGATGATCCCCAATCATTTCCTTTCTACTGGTTCTTAAACTATTTATAACATTTATAAGACAAATCTGAAAGTGGAAAACAATGCTCAGGACTTCTAGAAACCAGAACTTCAATTTTCAAATCTGTTTTCCCATTGCACATCAAAATAAATGCCTGTGTGTGCACACTGGACACATATATTATAAGCATTATGTCCTCCCATAGCTAGGTGACAGAGTCCCCTCCTCCCCAGGGAATCTACATCCAAGAAGGCTCAGAAGAGAAGGATCACTGCCTAGGTCACCAAATGGACCAAGAGAATCATGTTCTGACTCATAGTATATTCCAGTCCCAGCAGCTCTGAAAGCTCAGTAGAAGTGCTCCTCCAGGTTTGGGGTCAGTGAACCCCACATTTCCTGTGACAAAGCTTGTGATCTCCTTCACAGCTACTTACATCAGAACCAGAGGAGAATCCTGGAAAGGGCATGCAACCTATCTCCCACTGCTACTGCTAATTGCAAGGCCTTCCCAGAGCCGCACATTACCTAAACTCACCCAGCTGGGCCTCAGGACATTAGCAGCTCCCCTACTAGGTGATCAAAGGACTCAGGTAGCACAGACCTTCCCAGCTCTGCCCTTCCACCCTAAGGACAGACAGGGTCCTAATCTGGGGAATTTTTATTTTACTAGAAATTGTTCCAGTCTCCCAGAGCACTTTCTGTTCCTCTTGCAAGGAACAGGGTCTTTAGGTGAATATCCCACTACACATTCAATGTCCAGTGAAGCCACCCATTGCCTCATAGCTGGGAAGTCCTGTAGCCAAACATAGGTCACATTCCAACAGCAACTGTTGCTAAAGCAAAAAGAGGCCATCATTTAGAAAACAATGAGCAAGAAAGGGGCTGTAGGCAGGAAAGCGACTGTGGACATGATGTAGTTATGATGTCAAAGAATCCTTTTGAAAAGTTGGAACAGGCTTCATGGCCATGTGCTCCAGGGATTTGTTTGAGAGGATTTCTCATACCTTTCCTCTCAGGCTGGACATCTTAAACCAGGAAAATCCAGTCCTGTTAGCCAGGGCCACAACATTTTACCCAGACCTTCAATTTTGGTTGAACTAGTGTAAGGGCAGTGATTTGGTTTCACAATAAGGTCAGTCCTTTATTCAGATTCTTTATTGCCCTGGTCTGTGGATCCCAACACATGACCAGTCAGGACATTTATGGATCACCTAAAATTAATCACCTGACTCCCCATTGCTAATCTCAACTGCTGTCATATCAGGAACGCCCTCCCTCTCCTGCCTGCCCCTCCCTGTCTGCACTGTCACTGCACCAGCTTCAGTGTTGGTCAGGGAACTCAGTCCTTGCATAGGTCCTTCTCTTCATTTGTAAGTCCCCAGTAAAAGCCAGAGATAGTGGAGAACACTCATTCACTGGTCTAATTTTCCTTCTCATGAACTAGTCAAGGCCCAGCAATGAAGATTTCTTTCATCTTTCTTTCTGCCTCTCCATTTCTGCACTGTCACACTACACCAGATTCAAAGTTGTTTGATGAACTCAATTTTTGCAAAGGTCCCTCTTCTTTTGTATGAGCCCAATAAAAGCCAGAGTGATTGGAGGACACCCATTAGCTCATCAAGTCCCAGCCTGGAAGTCACATGACTGTCTTCTCAGCACTGGGCAGCAGAGGCAGGATCAGGTGTTCAAAGCAGTTCTCAACTTCATATCAGGAGGCAAGCCAAAGCTACAGAAGACATTACTCTACACAGATATAAATAATCAATAGCACTTGAGAAAAGAAGCAATGATATTATTAATGACTGAGAAATATTGGAGAACAGAAACAAATAGAAAATAAAGCAGCATTGCATTAAAAAATGAAATTTAAAAAAAGATACCAATAATTGACTTTATAAAATGATAAATATAATTTATTCTTAAAATTAAAAACTTTACTATATTGTCATTGGAAAAGACTAGGCCCTATCATAAAGGAAATGCCATTAATAAGAGATGGATCTACCTTTCCCATAGGCACATGTTGTCTGCTGACATTAGTAACCAGGCACACAGGAAAAGTTACAGTCGAATGGAGTGTTTCTCACTCGTTTTTTGGTAACTTAACTGTGTCAAGCAGGACTGAACATATTTGCATTGGAGTTCCCTAATTGGAAATTCAATATTCTTTGGCTCAAGTTAACAATCACAAACTGTATCCCACCAATCTGGTGTTCATTCACATGACATTGATTAAAAGATGCTGGGAAATTGTAAATCACTCCTCATCCCATAATCAGGACCTTTTTCATGATGGTGAGTCCAGCAGTTGGTGCCTGCCCTATTTCCCCCTGCAGTGAACAAAATTCCTCCTATTCTGAAATGAAGGCAGAAGCCTAGCTCCACATGCAAATCCTTTTCCTGTGACTGCAATGGAGAGTCGACTACATGACTTAAATGGATAATTTTAAAACTCTGAGGTGGTACAGTCCTTTAATTTAAGAATGTTGAAGGTGTAATGTAGAGGACAGCAATGTCATTGCCCAGGAGAGCAACAGGCTGGAATCAGGGCCACCTGAGTCAACATAGGAGAGCTAATCTCAGAAACATTTTTTCTAAAAGGCTGAAAATTCAGCTGTTCTAGATTTAATATGCCATCCAAGGGAGAAATTACTCCACACACTTACAAGATTAACAAAGAATCAAAGAATCACTTTACTGATACTATGAATGCCTAACACTCAAAGGGAAGACAGCCTAGACAGACTCTGCATTCCACATATGCTGTCATCCTTACTTTCTTTTGGGTTCATTGCTGCAAGC
The DNA here is from genome assembly GCA_902168405.1 of Peromyscus aztecus. Taxonomy (NCBI): domain Eukaryota; kingdom Metazoa; phylum Chordata; class Mammalia; order Rodentia; family Cricetidae; genus Peromyscus; species Peromyscus aztecus. Next base: position 20,383 of record CABHPQ010160487.1, on the reverse strand, counting down.
CACAGGAAAGTGTAAAGGAATTCAGCTACTATGAGAAACGCTATTACTTGGAAAGGTCAAGGACTTTTCAAAAGGTCAAGCCATGGCTTAAGAAGTCTTGGTGATATTTTAGCTTTTGTATAACTATCAGCCATTTCCTACAATGATTTTCTCATATGCTATATATGCTTCTAAGAATTTCTATGCCTAGGATCCTAGGCGTAGCTTTGTTTCTTGTGCAAACGAAACTCAAGACCCTCCTTTCTATCACAGTCCAAATGGCATTCCAGAGCAATTGACTCAGAACAAAAGGGTTTTTTGCATACCAGGTGCAAAGTAGCTTTGAGACAGGTTTTCTGGCTCCCAGCAAAGTTACCACACCCTGCCATTATATGGCAATACAGGAAAATAGAGGCTGTTTTATTTGAGTGACTTATAGATTTGTTTACCTAACCATGTGTAAGATTGTAGTTTGAGCACAATTTATGATAGACCCATAACGTTTCACCTAACCATTTATAAAAATATATTTTGAGCACATAAAAATTCCCAGGCCTTATCTGACCCCACCTCCTCTATTCACTCGCCTTTTGGGTTGCAAATGTAGCTGGCTATCATGGCTCTGGTAGGAAGCTTGGAAGCTTATGTCTCTTAAAAACTGGTAAGACCTTGTATCATCAATTCTATTTCCATCAACTCTACTTTTCTGCATCACAGTTCAGCAGTGGAGTGCCACTTTGCACAGGCGATACTGTTTAAAAGCTTTACAGAATTAACCCCAGATGGATTCTAAACCTAAATGTGGAAAGTTCTAAGGGCAGTACTTCTGAAAGTTATGAGAGGGACCAGGGATCTCTGAGTTGTCAAATCTGTATTCTATAGCGACAACATAAGCACTAAGGATGTTGGCATTTCACAGTGATGTCAACACCGAGGTTATTTCAAACCACAGTCCCACTCCCAATGCTCTGCACAGATGCAGCCGGCAGAGAAAGTTACACAGAGGCTGCCAGCTGGCCCAGGAATTGAAAAGACCACACAGGACCATGCAGAACCACACCACATAGTACCAGGCAAGAACATGCCGAACTCTGTATCTGGCCACTGTCTCCCACCCAGCCAGGAGAGAACACACCACACTGGCTCCCATGACTCAACTGGCCGCTCCTCCCAGTCTATGGATAGGCCCCTAGCTCACCATATCGTGGTTTTCCAGCTGGCCCATGCTTTCTGCTCAGCTCCCTGCAGCAGCACTTGCAGCAAAGGACACAAAACCACTGGCGCCAGCTTCTCTTCAAAGCCAAGCCTGAAGCTGGTGACCGGAAGGACCCTGCACAACTTCTGACTGGCAGGTCACCTGGAGGGCCTGATTGGCTAGTGAGGCCTGAACGACACGAGCACCTCCCATAGGGTTACACTGTACTTAAAGACACAGCACAATGATTTCTGGCCCTGCCTTCCACCCCAGACCCAGACCTTTTCTGAACCAGCAGAGAGATGCATTTCAATGGCACCTGTCCCTGGCTCTAACAGCAGACCCTGCTCTCTTCCTGCCCTCCATAGGCGCTTCCCCTTCATCCTCCTGGACACAATGTGGGTAACTAGCTTTTACAGCACACTATACTATGTGGAGTGGAGTAATTCCCTGTCACACAGGTGGATGGATACCCAGAATATTAACAACTAAAGAGAGATTTAAGCACACAAAAGGAGATGTTTGTTAGGTGAGGTCAGGTAAATTGAATGTACTTTTAACCTGCTTGTCACAGGGACTTCAGACAACCAGGAAAGAATAGCAGGAACTAGATCACAAACAAGATAATAGGTTTTTCTCCCATTAGAAAGCTGGATGATGGCTCCATTGCCTAAAGACTTTTATTCCTGAAATTCAGAGCAAAGTGTTGGCTAATTAAATAATAATAAAGAGTAGTCTTCATGGAAAGTTGAATATTTAGTGAATAATGGAGCTAGGAAGAACGTGTTTATGAACACCATTGTTAGCCAGCACATCTTCCTCAGTGGGCAAATTAAAAAGAAAACACAACTATAATATTCAAGTTTCTCTACATGGGCAGGACTGGTAGAATGCTTGGAAGCTTATGTCTCTTAAAAACTGGTAAGACCTTGTATCATCAATTGGGAAAGAGGGCTGGGAGTGGGAGAAAGGAGGAGGGGTTTCTGTGGATAGCATGTGAAGTGAGTAGAAAATTTCTTAATAAAGAAAAATGAAAAAAAGAATAACAAAAAAAGATGGGTCTTTAATTTCAAAACATTAAAAAAAAATTCCTCACAGGTACAGCCAACTCTTTGGGTTTTATTTAATTCTAGAAGTAGTCAGTTTGACTACCAACTGCCATCATAACAGCCAAGAAAGAAGAAATGAGAAAAATTTCTTACCTGCAGGAGTCAGGGAAAGCATGCTTTTCCTAAACAAAGGAAGTTTGTAGATTTTACTTAGGAAGTTTGGACATGTTCATGTAGAAGCCCCCCTATTCCTAAACAGGCAAGTAAATAAATTTGTTTCTGAAAATGACCACAATATAAAAGCAGAGACATTTAGGGGTACTCTTACTGCAATGTCATGCTGAAACATATATAAACTATAAAAATGATGGAAAGAAATGTCTCTGGCATGCTCATCTTGTACCACAAGATCTTAGCTGAAAAATCAATAAAGGACACAGTGAAAAAATATTGCTTTGGTGCCTATGCAACCTGTCAATCTTGATGTTCAATCTAAAAGATATCTGTACCAATGCCATTCTCACAGATAGAAAAGATAGAGAACACAAATACAGAAAACTTCAAGGAAATGTCACTTAACAACACTGTATACTTTGCATTTAGATGAATGGTTACAATGAACTATGCTAACCTCAAAATAAAGCTGCTTTTGCCTCTGAGCAGGCTGGCTCAGTGGAAGGCCACAGCTCCTTCCATGCAAGACCATAGGGATGTCATTTTAACGAGCCCTGACTGCTGTCTGTCTCAGGACTGACATCACCATAGAAAATTTCATTCTTCCTTTTTTCTAAGTTTTAAAGATTTATTTATCATAATACAGTGTTCTGTCTGCATGTATGCCTGCAGGCCAGAAGAGGGCACCAGATCTCATTACAGATATTTGTGAGCCACCATGTGGGTGCTGGGAATTGAACTCAGGATCTCTGGAAGAGCAGTTAGAGCTCTTAACCTCTGAGCTATCTTTCCAACCCCCCCCTTTTCTAAATTTTAAAAGAAATTAAATTATATGGGTGTTTTCCATGCATGTGTCAATACACAGTACTTACAGATGTGAGAAGAAGTCTGGGGATGCCTGGGACTGGAGTTACAGCAAATTGTTAACTACCATGTGGATTCTAGAAATGGAACCTGGGTCCTCTGTAACAACAGCCAGTGCTCTTAATTGCTGAGCCATCTCTCTAGCCCATCTTTTTATTTAAATTTTACTTCCATAAATTGTTAATTAAAAGATATTACATCCATTTTCCCTTTTATCTCTTCATTCACTCCCTTCCCAAATCCTTTCTAAATTCTTCCTTAAGTGTGGGTGAATTGTTATGCCCAGACCATGGGGATCCCCAAAAGACCACCATGAAGACTGAATCCTGCATGTAAAAGCAAAGAGCCTTTTTTTCAGGCTCTGGGGCTTGGTCCCTCTGTCTGTCTGATGCAGCGGTGAGAGCAGAGAGCCCCGAGGTCAGCTGGAGTGGGGTTTGTATCTTAGCAGAGGTTGGGGTGAGGGGATTTCCAGGGTTTAGGACCCTGACTGGCTGACAATTGTCTAGGGGTGTCTTGGTAAGAAGGGAAAAATAGGTGTGTACTAGGCTCAAGGACATCTGGCCACCTTATCTAATGGTTGGAATGTTTCAGATGTTAGGTACTTCCCCATCCCTGAGTGGGTCCCTGGGTGGTGTTAGCTTATAACTTTTTCTTGACTTAGCTTCTGTGACAGGCTTACTGGTAGGCAACACCTGGATCCATAAACTGACACCACCCAGGGATCCACCCAAAGATGGGCCTACAACTAAGGGAAAGTATCTGACATTCCAAACATTTCAACCATTACATAAGAAAAGATAAAACCAAGATCACCAAATGTCTGTGTGAGGTGTCAGGTCCCCTAGAACTGGAGCTACAGACAGTTGTGAGCCGCCATGACGGTGCTAAGAAATTAATCCACATCTTCGGGAAGGATAGTCAGTGCTTGTAACCACTGAGCCATCCCCCCAGCTCTATCATTTAGTTGGTTAACTCTAATTTTTTTTTCAGAATGTGAAAATTTATTATTGCATTTCCGTTGTCAAAATTTAGGATCTTGGTCTTTCCTTCTTGCCTTTGTACAGGGCCAAAAGGGACACATTGGCTACTTTAACAACCTTAAAGCGGACTCCAGGAATACCACCTACAGCATGACCTTTTCAACCAAATCCAGCAACCAGAACTTCATCGTTTTCCTCAATGAAGTTCAAGCAGCCATCACTGGGCACGAAAGCTGTGATCTTCTTGCCGTTCTTGATGACCTGCACCCTGACACACTTCCTGATGGCAGAATTTGGCTGTTTGGCTTCAACCCCTACTTTTTCCAGCACAATTCCCTTGGCATGAGAGGCACCCCCAAACGGATTGGCCTTCAGGGCTGTGCCCAAGTGGGCTTTCTTGTATTGTTTATCATACCACTTCTAGTCCCGTCGGTGGCTGCGGAGCTTCCTGGCAGTACGGAGACCACGACACTTGCCCATCTTGCCGGCGCACGGGCCCGAGAGAAAGAGAGAGACGGTTAACTCTAATTTTAAATGATGGCTTTAGAGCTGGAGACAGAATTTTTACTTCTCTCTCCTTGGTGATGGAGCATTGATGTTGGTGTTTCCCTTTTAAGCATCATTTTACTTAATATTTCCATTTTAGTAGATTAAAGAATGAATGCCTACTAGATTAAATTAATAAATAAGTAGCTTTCCACTAAGCAGCAAGTGCCTATCAACTTGATAAAAACAACCTAATCTTACAATGTATCTAATGGCTCATACTATTTTATAAATTTTTCATCAGAAATAACTGCCAGCTGGGTGTTGGTGGCGCATGCCTTTAATCCCAGCACTTGGGAGGCAGAGGCAGGTGGATCTTTGTGAGTGTGAGGCTGGCCTGGTCTACAAAGTGAGATCCAGGAAAGGTGCAAAGCTACACAGAGAAACTCTGTCTTGAAAAACCAAAAAAAAAAAGAAAGAAAAAGAGAAAAAAAAAAGAAATAACTTCCAACCCTATGTTTCACTATTTTCCATATTCTTTAACTTTATACAATAGGAAAGGTATTTTTCTGCAAATGTACATAAACTGGTACTGAAGTATTTGATAACAATGTTGGAGATGTGTAGTTAGAGTATAAATTAAAAATTAGAACTTGAAAGTATAGAAATTTAATTGACTGGGAATCCATGCTTATTAGTCAGGGTTCTCTAGAGTCACAGAACTTATGGAATAAATCTCTCTCTCTTTCTATTTATCTATGTATTATCTATCTATCAATATCTGTGTGTACACACACAGAGAGACACACACAGACACAGACACACACACACACACACACACACACACACATACATAGTGGTGTATGTGGGAGGGCATGGAGGTGTGAGAAGGGAGTGTGGGAATTTATTGAAATGCCTTAAAGGCTACAACCCTAAAATGGCAAGGTATGAATGGAAAGTTGATGAATCTAGTAGCTGCTCAGTCCCACTAGTCCTGATTGTGGGTCAGGCAGAACTGGAGAAAACTCCAGCTACATGGGTGTCTCAGCTATTTTTTTTTTATATGCTGGAATCTAAAGGAAAGAGGCTTCAATGCCAGAGAAAAAATGGATGTGCTGACAAAGCCAGTGAAAGCAGACAAAGAAGTAATACATAACCTTCCTTTTTCTCTTGTCCTTCCAGCAGAAGGTGTGACCCAGATTAAAGGTGTTTCTTCTATCCTCAAGGTCTAGATTAAAGGTATGTGTCATCTAGCCTCAAGATCTGGATCAAAGGCATGTTGTCTTCTTGCCTCAACTTCCAAATCACAATTGTGCCCTCCGTTTCTGAATTATAGTTCATTCCTCTTGTACAATATTGTGAGACCAGCCTTAATATTATACATCCCAGGGGCTCAGGAGAGAGAACTACTAATGGCGAAGACTACTTTTGGGAAATAGAATCTCAGCACACCGAGCTCTATAGTCCACTTGCTTTAATTCCTCTGGCATAACATCCTATATACACAGATTCAGTTCTGTTTTTGTGCCTAGCTCCTTTCTTGCCTGATTTCTCTCTACACTTATCTGCGGTCCCCTCTAGGTTCTATTTTAATTCCTTCATCTATTTCTGCCCTTCTTAGGTTCTCATCCATCTAGTTCTTTCCCATATCAGCTCCTCTTCCATCTCCTTCTCTCTCATCTGTTTCTTCCTCATCTTGTTCTTCCCCATCTGGCTCTTCCTCATCTTCTATCTCGTTCCTCTAGTACTCTCTTCTAGCCCTTCAGTCTAGTTCTTTCCCATCTCAGTTTGTTCCTCTCAAGTTCTTACCCATCTAGTTCTTCCATTCTCTTTTCTTTTCTCCATCCCCTTGTGTCCTGGGAGTCCTGGTATATATACACTTACAAGCAGTAATCCCTTGGCAGTGAAAAGCCAGGCTATTAGGGTCAAATGGAAGGGTGATAAGAATCCAATAGAGGCAGTAATTGTTAATTATCATTTGCAACCCAAAAGGGAAATGACTAATGGGGAAATGAATTAACTAAAGGCTAAATTCAGGTAATATCTAAGAAGAGGGCTCTTATGTGCTCAACTATAATCTTAAATGTGATTGGTAGAAAATGTTAAGAATCCATAAGTTGCTAGGTCAAAGGGAGAAAATAAAACTCTTCTTTTTTCCTGTGGCTATCTATCCAAGCTATCTGCTGTTTTTCTGCAGGGTGGGGGAAAGTTTGCTCAGTCGCTAGGCAACCTATGTACAGCTAGATGCCTCTGGTGATAGTTAAAGGGAGATCTAGAACTAGAGGTAAGGTTTGGGAAAGGAGGATGTTAAGCTTAATTGGCACATCTGCCAGGCCTTCTCAAACAGGTGGCCTGGATGCTTAAGTCTGTTCTTAGAGAGTACAGAGGTATCTCTGATAAGGTACTTTCCTCCATCTGGGGATGGACCTGGTCAGATGCTGCAAATGATGATAATTACAGGGAGGCTTGAACTGGGGTTCTGGCTGAGCATAGCTGTCAGCACAGAAAGTTATCTAAATATTCCTAGAAGTGGTTAGGTAAGGAGTTAAAGGTCTATAAAGTTAGTAAGGCTGTAAGAAAGGAGGGACCGAGCTAAATTGTGTAAAGCTATTACTTAATGTCCACCTGACTTAGGCGGTGTCACCTTGTGGAATTTATCTTAAATCAGGAGACTTGCATGTGGACTGTTATATTACTGCTAGTCCTTGAAAGTGTCTAAGGGAGATATCTGATTCCAGAGAAAGCCTTTCCTGAGGCTGTTCTCCAAATACCTGGAATGTGTATGTCCAGAGAGTGATCAGTCCACAGTTAGCCCTTCTTAGAGAAAAGTCAATTGGGAAAACTATGAAGGCACACATGATTTTCATAACAGAAGACAGCTGATATATAACAAGCCAAGTACCACCTAAAGCTCCTTGGAATTTGGCTTCCTCTGGAGGAATTCTTTGATCCCTCCAGGTAGTGACTTTGCTATAACCATCTGAGTTCTTATGATATATTCTTGTGGCCTGCAGCACATTCCAGATATAGTCAAATTGACAACCAAGAATAGTGATCACAATCCACCCTTTGTCCACTTAACACACAATCATATCTCCTTATGTCATGATTAATTTTCAAATGAAAAACAATAACCAGGTCATAGTTATGCCTAAACCAAACATAACTATTCCACATAAAATTGCAAATGCATTACATATTTAGAATAGTGGCAATGTTCCATGAGGGATATCTTTCTAGTATCTCAAACTTACATCTGATAAGAAATGATATTCTCTTAATTGATGTTGCAACATATGATAAAGAAATTGACAGAACATACAAATATCTGTAAAATGAATTATTAACAAAATACAACAGAAACACTCATGTCAGATATAATCCTCATTTCTGCAACTGGTCACATGGCCTTAGATGGTATTTAGAACTACATTCCTCTATTACACATCCTGTATTTCTTCTACCCTCTGAAAGCACTTTAGCAGGTCTTGGTTCTTCCCCTGGAGAAGTGACCCAAACCTTCATTCTTGATGGGTCTGTGCCCTTTGTCATACTTCCTGGATTAGATTGTTGTAGTGAAAGGACCAAGCAAATGCCATAATAGACTGCCCAGTCTTCACTCAGAGATTAAGCCTCAATTTTAGTTTCCTGAGACTTGAGCAAGCAGTTTCTGGGAAGACCTTGCAGTAGCTCCCTTTCTACACATACTCTGACTGTTCAATGTTCAGCTAGTTGTTTACTGCCTGGGACTCCTCACCAACTAAGAACTATGTGCGTGGGTCAATGTGAATCTGTGAGGCCAGCCAGCCTCTATGGCAGCTCAAGGACAGAGCCTGGGTCACTGAGTCAGCCCCCAAAGTCAGTATGTGATAGGCTAGCCAGCCTCCACGGCAGCTCAAGGGCACAACCTGGGACTTGTCCAGGTCTGCCCAAAAATGATAACTATAATCCCTAACCAGTAAATTCAAAGGTTATACACCCTCACCCAATAATATGATGCAAAGGCCTGTACCATCATGCTTGTTTTTTTCCCTTTCAAAACCCCTCATTATGAGAGCTCAGATCCGCTGTTGGAGTATTGGACATGGACCAAGCCCAGGCTTGCTTATTATCAATAAACCCTAGTGTGTTTTGAAATAAACCCCAGCTCTGTGGTAGGGGTCTTGCTTGGGGGCTCTTGCAATGCAGGCACAACAGTAGTTTCCCATTAACTTTAATTATGGGGCACAGTAGCAATAAGAGATGTCCTAAAGGATCTCCTGCATTTCAGAAATAGTCCTTTTTACCTCCATTGTGCAGAAGCAATCTAATTTCCATATGGTGATCTGGATATATCACCCTTCCTGATGATGTTATGCCTTTGTTAGTCTGTTGTTTTAAGGGCATCTGAAGCCCAAAATGACCAGGGGGAAGTCTGAGTTTTCATTTCAATGGAAAGTTTGTTGTGCCTCCTGCCAGGAGCACACCTTCTTCTGAACCAAAACTTCTAGGCCAGCAAAACCTAGAGTTGCAGAAACAGACCAAGAAATATATCAAGCCACATAACTGTCACCCATATTCAGAGGATGTAGTTTGGTTCCATGCAGGCTCCCCAGCTGTCCATCTAGTGGCCATGAGCTTCCACTAGCTTGTGTTAGCTATCTCTGTGGTTTTTCCCATCATGATCCTGAACCTCCTTGCTCCTGTAAGCCTCCCTTTCTCTTCAACTAAATTCCATAATCTTAGCCAAGTGCTTAGTTGTGGGTCTCTGCATCTGCTTCAATCCGTCACAAGATGTAGATGCTAGGATGAAAATTAGGGTAGACACCAATCTGAGTGCAGGGGAAGGCTAGTTCAAGCACCCTCTCCACCATTGCTATGAGTCTCAATAAGACAATCTTGTTATTTCATGGAGTTTTCTCTAGCTGCAAATTTCTTCCCATCCCTTTAGTGGTACATTCTGTCAAGATCTCTCTATCATTGTTCTCTGTGTTTGAAGTTGAGGTGTGCTTCTTGTATGCAGCAGAAGGATGGATCCTGGTTTCACATCCATTCTGTTACCAAGTGTCTTTTTATAGTAGAAGCAAGTCCATTGGTAATTAAGGTATATTAATGACCAGTGTTTGTTAATTCCTGTTATGTTTTTCGTGGTAGTATGTATGTGTTTTCTTTCTTCAGGATTTGCTGGTGTGAGGTCATCTATTGCCTGTGTTTTGATGGTTGTAGCTAACTTCCTTGGGTTAGAGTTTTCCTTTTAGTACTTTCTGTAGGGCTGGATTTGTGAACATATAATATTTAAATCTGGTTTTGTCATGGAATATCTTGTTTTCTCCATCTGTGGTAATTGAAAGCTTTGCTGGTATAGTAGACTGTGCTGGGATCCATGGTCTCTTAGTATCTGCAGAACAACTGTCCAGGACCTTCTGGCTTTCAGAGTTTCCATTGAAAAGTTGGGTGTAATACTGATAGGTCTGCCTTTGTATGTTACTTGATCTTTTTCCTTTGCTGCTCTTAATATTCTTTCTTTATTCTGTATGTCTAGTGTTTTGACTATTAGGTGGTGAGGTGATTTTTTTTGTGTAGTCCAGTCTATTTGGTGTTCTGTATGATTCTTCTCCCTTCATAGTCATATCTTTCTTTAAGTTGGGAAAGTTTTCTTCTATGATTTTGTTGAATATATTTTCTGTGCCTTGAGCTAGAATTCTGGTCCTTCTATCCTTATTATTTTTAGGTTTGGTCTTTTCAGGGTGTCTCAGATTTCCTGGATGTTTTTTTGTTAAAAATTTGGTGGATTTAACATTTTCTTTCACTGATGAATCTGTTTCTTCTATTGTATCCTCAATACCTAAGATTCTCTTTTCCATTTCTTGTATTCTGTTGGTTAGCTTGCCTCTGCAGTTTCTGTTTGTTTACTCAGATTTTCCTTCAGTCACTGGATGAGAGTTCTATCATGACGGCTGGAAAAAACCTAGATGCCCTTCCATTGAAGAATGGATAAATAAAATGTGGTACATATACACAATGGAGTACTACTCAGCAGAGAAAAACAATCACACCATGAGGTATGCAGGCAAATAAATGGAACTAGAAAAAAAATCATCCTGAGTGAGGCAACCCAGACTCAGAAAGACAAACATGGTGTATACTCACTCATAAATGGATACTAGATGTAAAGCAAAGGATAACAAGACTGCAACTCACAGCTCTAGGGAGGCTACCTAGTAAAGAGGACCCTAAGAAAGACACAGGGATCACCCAATGACAGAGAAATGGATGAGATCTACATGAGCAAACTGGACGTGAAGTGGGGTAATGGAGGGCAATAAATGAAGACCCCATCTTTTATCCTAGCACTCACCAGGCAGAGAACATATGAACCTCTGCAAGTTCAAAGTAACCCTGGAATATATGATATAGATTCAGTCTAGGAGAGAAACAGAGCCAGGCAGTAGTGGCACACACCTTTAATCCTAGTACTTGGGATTAAAGTACTAGTACCTTTAATGCTTGGCAGAGAAAGGGATATAAGGTGTGATGAGACAGGAGATAAAAACTTTCTTGGCTGGATATATATATATATATATATATATATATATATAAATATCAATGTGTGTGTATATGCATACATATAAAATTATCTAAAACAATTATAATTAATAAGAAAAACTATATTGTTTTCCTTAATTCTTTTTTTAACCAGAAAAAATGAGATTTTATTGTTATCCCTTTGTCACTGAAGAACATAATAAGCACAGAGATAATGCAGAATTCCCTGCAGAAAATCCTTCAGAATTCCAGCATAGATCCCAGTCAACCTTGTTAATCAGTATTAGATTTTCCTTCTTTTTTTTCTTTTATTTTCTTTTCTTTTCTTCTTTTCTTTTCTTTTCTTTTCTTTTCTTTTACAATACCATTCAGTTCTACATATCAGCCACGGATTCCCTTGTTCTCCCCGCTCCCGCCCCCTCCCCTTCCCCCCAGCCCACCCCCCATTCCCACCTCCTCCAGGGCAAAGCCTCCCCCGAGGACTGAGATCAACCTGGTAGACTCAGTCCAGGCAGGGCCAGTCCCCTCCTCCCAGGCTGAGCCAAGCGACCCTGCATAAGCCCCAGGTTTCAAACAGCCAACTCATGCAATGAGCACAGGACCCGGCCCCACTGCCTGGATGCCTCCCAAACAGATCAAGCCAATCAACTGTCTCACCCATTCAGAGGGCCTGATCCAATTGGGGGCTCCTCAGCCATTGGTTCATAGTTCATGTGTTTCCATTCATTTGGCTATTTGTCCCTGTGCTTTATCCAACCTTGGTCTCAACAATTCTCGCTCATATAGACCCTCCTCTTTCTTGCTACTTGGACTCCTGGAGCTCCACCCGGGGCCTAGCCATGGATCTCTGCTTCCAGATCCCTCAGTCATTGCATGGGGTTTCTAGCACAACAATTAGGGTGTTTGGCCATCCCATCACCAGAGTGGGTCAGTTCAGGCTGTTTCTCGACCATTGCCAGCAGTCTATTGTGGGGGTATCTTTGTGGATTTCTGTGGGCCTCTCTAGCACTTTGCTTCTTCCTATTCTCATGTTGTCTTCATTTATCATGGTCTCCTATTCCTTGTTTTCCCTCTCTGTTCTTGATCCAGCTGGGGTCTCCCACTCCCCCAAGCTCTCTTTCCCTCGATCCTCACGCTTCATTTCCCCTACTTATGTCCAGGCTGTTCATGAAGATATCATCCATTTCTCCATCATTGGGAGATCCCCGTGTCTTTCTTGGGGTCCTGTTTTCCAGGTAGCCTCCCTGGTGATGTGAGTAGCAGTCCAGTCATCCTTGCTCCACATCTAGTATCCTCCTACGAGTGAGTACATATGATGTTTGTCTTTCTGAGTCTGGGTTACCTCACTCAGGAGGATTTTTTCTAGATCCATCCATTTGCCTGCAAACCTCATGATGTCATTGTTTTTCTCTGCTGAGTAGTACTCCATTGTGTATATGTACCACATTTTATTCATCCATTCTTCAGTTGAAGAGCATCTAGGTTGTTTCCAGGTTCTGGCTATTACAAACAATGCTGATATGAACATAGCTGAGCAAGTGCTCTTGTGGTATGATTGAGCATTCCTTGGGTATATGCCCAAGAGTGGTATAGCTGGATCTTGGGGGAGATTGATTCCCAATATTCTAAGAAAGCACCAAATTGATTTCCAAAGTGGCTGTACAAGCTTGCATTCCCACCAGCAGTGGAGGAGAGTTCCCCTAGCTCCACATCCTCTCCAGCATAAGGTGTCTTCAGTGTTTTTGATCTTAGCCATTCTGACAGGCGTAAGGTGGTATCTCAGAGTTGTTTTGATTTGCATTTCCCTGATAATTAGGGATGTTGAGCAATTCCTTAAATGTCTTTCAGCCATTTGAGTTTCCTCTGTTGAGAATTCTCTGTTTTCCTTAATTCTTGAACAAATTGGAGCTCTAAAAAGAAAATCCTTTCCAGATGTTCCAATCAAATGGATTTAAAAAGCAGGCTGGTGTAGCTATCATAATACTGAAAAAAATGGACTTATAGTTATAATCCCCCCAAAATATTTTAAAATGTTGAAACAGGCTACATGGCCATGTGCTCCAGAGACTAGGGATTTGTATTAAAGCACTCCAAGTATCAATCACACATTTTTCTGAGACTGCATATCTTAAACCTGTAAAATATCAGTTCTTTTTTTTTTCCCAGACAGGGTTTCTCTGTGTAGGTTTGTGCCTTTCCTGGAACTCACTTGGTAACCCAGACTGGCCTTGAACTCACAAAGATCCACCTGTCTCTGCCTCCAAAGTGCTGGAATTAAAAGCATGCACCACCACCGCCTGGCCTAAAATATCAATTCTTTTAGGCAGGGCCACACCATTTTATCCAGTTTTATTTTGGTCAAACTAGTGTAACTACTGTATATTGGTTTCATAGTAAGTTCACTTCTTTATCCAGATTCTTGGTTCCCTGTTCTGCAGATGCAAGAAATAGCCAGTCAGAACATTTAATAATAATCTAAAATTGATTACCTCACTACTTGTTTCTTTTTTTTAAAGAAATTTTTTATTCATTTTACATACCAATCACAAATGCCTATCATCCCTCCTCCCACCCCTCCAGCCTTCCCCCTTCCACCCCATCCCCCATTCTCTCCTACAAGAAGGTAAGGTCTCCCATGTGGAGTCAGATTACCTCACTACTTATTTCTAATGTGAACTATGGTCAAAGGAGGAAAGCTTTCATGCTCCTTATTGCCCATCCCTTTCTCTGCCAGGTCTACACCTGTTTTAAAGTTGGTCAGTGAACTCAATTCTTACACAGGTCCTTCTTCATTTTTAAGTTTGCAATAAAATCCAGAGAATTGGAGGACACTCATTCACTGATCTATTCTTCCTTCTCACTGACCAGTTAAGGTCCAGCCTTAAAGCAGTTGCAGGACTTTCTTTCCAGCATTGGGCAACAGAAGCAGCATTAGGTTTTCAAAGCAAGTTTCAACTGCATAGTGTGAGGCAAGTTTAAGCTACAGGAGACATTGTTCTAAACAGAAATAAATAACCAACAGAACTTGAGAAAAATGGAAAGACATTTTTAATGACCTGGAAATAATGGGGAATAGAAACAGATTTAAAAAGATTAGAGCGATGATGCATTTAAAGAAAATCAAATTTAAAAAGTGAAACAAATAATTGTGTTTTTAATATGATAAACATAATTGAGAAAATACATAGCTATACTGTCTTTGTAAAAGAGAAATCCATTCCCTGGTAGAAGGAATAACATTAATAAGATATTATTCACCATTCCCCATGTGCAATGTTAGCTGCTGAGCCCTGTGACCTGAAAAACATAACTAGAGCTAATGGATATAACCATGACAAGCAGGATTGAACATATCTGCATAGGAGAGTTCCCTTGTTGGAAACTAAATATTGATAGGCTGAAGATAACCTTCCCAAATTGTACACTCAAATTCTGGCTGCCTTCACTCACATGACATGGATCAATATATGCTGAGAAATTACACAATCAATGATCCTGCCACAATCAAATCCTATTTCATAATGATAACTCCAGCAGATGTTTGCCTACCCTATTTCCCCCTGCAGTGTACACAATAAACTATTCCTCCTATTCTGATCTAAAGGCAGAAGCCATGCTCCCCACACAAATCCTTTTACTGTTACTGAAATGGACAATTGACTATAGTACCCAAATTTTTAATTTTAAAACTCAATGGTGATTGAGTTCTTTGTTCTAAAAATGTAGTTGATTCAATCACAAGGACAACAAGGTCATTGTCCTGGGAAGCAATGGAGTGGGATCAAGGCTACCTGATCCACCATAAGAAAATTTATCTCAGAAAATTTTCCTATAAGGATGGAGGTACTGCTCTTCTAGAATTAAATATGCCTTTCCAGGGATAAATCATTCCACACATTTAAAAGTTTAATAAAGGAAAATCTCTTTTATAAAAGCATGCATCTAGTGGTGGTTAATGTTAAAAGAGGAGCCAGTCTAGCATAGATTTTGTTTTCCATATATGCTGTCATCCTTAAGCCTTTTTTAGGTTCAGGCCCAAGGTTACACATTGAATAATATAAATAGGGACAGGAGAATGCAAGTCTAGCCACTTAGGCAGATGGAGATTTACAGAGCAAAACTACCTTTTCAATCATGCATTAGGATCTAAATATATCATAATGCATGATTTAAAAGATAAGTAGATCATAATGTATGGTCTAAAAGATACATTTAAAGATGTATCAATCCCACAATTCTCACATATACAAAAGACAGAACACAATTTTAAAAAATTCTTAAATGAACAGCTATTCTGAGCTATTCTAACCTCAGAATAAGGTTTCTTTTGCCTCTAACCAAGCTGGCTTAGAGGACTGCCACAAATGCTTCTATGAAGGACCAGAAAGAGTTTGGTTTTAATCAGCCCTGACTGTTGTCTGTCTCAAGACTGAGACATTACTGCACAGTACTTCATTTTTTAAGTTTTATTTTATGTATATGGGTATTTGCCTGCATGTGTCTCTGTGCAGTACCTGCAGAGGCCAGATGAGGGAATCAGATCCCTGGAAACTGGAGTTAGAGGAGATGGTTAGCAATCTTTGTTTCTGGCAATGTAATCAGTGCTCTTAATTGCTAAGCTATTCCTCAAGTCAAATTTTTATTTAAAATTTATTTTATAGATTTTAATTAAAATATTTTACATCACTTCCCCCTTTCTTGTCCTCCTCATGCATTTCCAAATTCTTCCCTTCCAATTCCTTCCTTGTTAAGTATGTGTGAGTAAATATGTACAAATATATGAATAAAACTTGCTGGGTCTATTTCTGTGGGTTGTGTGTTATCGTTTCAGGACTGAAAGTGCTGTTTTGGATACACAAATAGAGAGCTCATCCCTGACTGAGGCAAATTCACTCCCTTGCAGAAGAATTTTACTCTTTATTGAGGAACATGAGTCTGACACTTAAGTAACCTAGGCTGCCTTGGACAGAAAATGTTATCAAGAATAAAAACCCTGGAATGGCAAATACTTCACTCAGCTAGAACTTGCTGGTTTCATGGCTCTGAAGTCCTAGAGCGACAGGGAAGGTAATATAAACATTGCCTGAGCCAATCACAATCTCTCTAGGTTCAATAGGCCTCCCTATTGACCATTCTCAGCTTGGATGACTTTGAAATCCTGATATTCCTGCCTCCACTAAGTATCATTGTTATAGGCCTATGCTACCATGCCTGGCTTAGTTGGCTTCACCTAAATTTACTGAGTATTAGAATGATGGGAGGTGTAAGATGAGCAGTAACACTTAAATATATTCAAATACCATTTATCTTCATGAGCCTGGGTTTTATCATCAGTCAGATAAGGTAAATACTATGTTCTAGTCCCTTAATGAATTATAATGAATTCAAGAATAAACAATATTGCTCATAGTTGGAAGACAGTGTACTTTAAGGCAGGAGGGCTGCATTTGATGGGAGCCTTCTTCTGTTACTGGAGTTAAGATCAGAGCCTGTGGCTTGAGTTTTTCTGCCTGGCCCACGGTCAGGATAAATCTCTTTCACCTGCCAGTCCCACAGACGCTCAGACCCAACCAAGTAAACACAGAGACTTATATTGCTTGCAAACTGTATGGCCGTGTCAGGCTTCTTGCTAACTGTCCTTATAGCTTAAATTAATTCATTTCCATAAATCTGTACCTTGCCACATGGCTGGTGGCTTACCGGCATCTTTACATGCTGCTTGTCCTGGTGGCGGCTGGCAGTCAGTGACTCCCTCCGCCTTCCTCTTCTTTTAATTCTCTCTGTTAGCCCCGCCTATACTTCCTGCCTAGTCATTGCCAATCAGTGTTTTATTAGCAACACATTTGCCATACAGAACATCCCACAACACTTCACCCCCCCCCCTTTTTTTTTTCAAAAGGAAGGTTTTAACCTTAAAGTAAATTACATATAATTTGGGAATTTGGGCATAGTTTCTCTTACTACTTCCTGCTGGAGAGGGGCGCTGTATCTTATGGGGACACAAAGAAAATTTTAGGATCATGGAGTAGTCCATTAGGGTGTATTGTCTAAGCCAGTTGCCTTGAAATGGTTCTGGATGCTGGATCATCTGAGCCATGGTGTCATCGGAGACCTTTCAGGTGGTCTTGGCTGGTCAAACCTGGTGTATCTTAATCTGGAACAAATCCATAGCCTCTGGCTTTCTGTGGGAACAAAAGCAGAGCTTCCTTTCCAAAGCAACATATCCTTACATCCAAATTTTGAAGTCAAGGTATCTTTAAAATATACATATTGGTTTAACTCAACATCTTTTACGATCAAATGCTTTTCTGCAGTTAAAAATCCCAAAGACAACACAATGCAGATTCTCTGTGTGATATCCATCTTTACGTGGCTTATATTTTATACTACCTTTACTGTCTCTTTAAAGACTTCATTTTTCAAAACTATCTATTTCTTTATATAACTGTATATATTCCTTTTTATCTCTCTTTGAAGCCTACGTACATTTTACACACATTTTAAAGCATTTAAAGTCTTGTTTCATCTGAATCTGTCTTATTGTGAATCAATTGTTTTAAACTGCAGCATTCTAAGACTGAAAACGGCGCTATGGCTGCTGGCTCCACCCACCTCAGCGGTGGTGTGTTTACCATCAGCTCTGGGAGCCTTCGTGGGTCTATGCTTCTATCAAAGCAGCGTTTAGCTCAGAAACCTCTTTTTTTGTTTTGCACTAGCAAAGGCTAAATCCAC
>CABHPQ010160486.1:0-46630 GCA_902168405.1 Peromyscus aztecus | reverse complement strand
ACATGGTGACTCATAACCATCTCAGTTGCAGGAGATCCCCATGCCCTCTTCTGGCCTCTGCAGGCACCAAGTACATGCATAGAACACACACACACACACACACACACACACACACACACACACATACACACACACACATGCAGGAAAGACATCTATATACACAATAAAATAAAATAACTTTTATAAAATAGTGATGAAGTTGTTAGCTGTCTGGGAAGGCAGGTGATGGAGAAGATGGACTTCTCAATGATTCTAGCTCAAGAATTCTGAAGTTTCAAGCCACATCTTGCCATTAGCTAATCAGATTTTGGTGCCTGGCATTCATTAATAACCATAACTATCACTATTTGAGGACCCTTCTATCCAGAACATAAGCTGATCACTTCCCATTTGTTATCTCAGTCTTCCTCACAGTTCTGTAAAATATGTATGTCTCTATTTTACAGATGGGAAAGGTGAGGCACATCACAGCTTATGTAACCTGCCTCAGAGCACATCTGTCAGTATGTCAGCAAAGCAGATAAGGAGAAAGATCTGAGACTTGTCTCTAGACTCAGTGGCTCAGGACCATGGAGAGCAGCCCCCCCCCCCCCCCCCTTCACCAGTGTACCTTAAAGCCACTGAGCTGCCATTTAGGAGAGACTGAGCTCTCCCATTGGGTGCATCATTGGGGTCTCCTCCTCCACAGTCACTCAGCCTCAAGTGTTGTGAAGGCCAAAGGTATATGAAGGTTTGGAGGATTCCCACAGTGTAGACAATAAAAAAAAAAAAAAAGTAAAATAAAGACAGGCAAGTGAAGCTGACAGGCTGAATGTTGCACATACAATCAATACACCCAAGATAACAATTTCTGCAGAAAAGTGCCTCGCTTATTCAGGTCCCCTGGAGACACACACTGCACTGACAGGTGCAGAAATCCTGACTTGATACAGATCTTTCATCTCCAGTCTGCTTCCTGGCTTTTTCATTTTATATTATTAAATATTAAACCCTGTAAACACGTTCATTTGACCATGCCATATTGTCAGTCAGATTACCCTTTTGTATCTATTTCAAGTGGTATTGGCATCACTTGCTTCCCTGGGCAACAAATGCAAGCCCGAAATCCTACCGTAGAATAAAACCAGGTCTTACCAAAGTAGCATGGGTCAGGACTCCTAAGTCCCCTTTTCAGATTCTGGCATTGGCTCTGCATTTAACATCTCTCCAAGTCAAATTGTTTCTTTTGAAAGTGAACCTGATAGCCATGCTATTAAGATTGCTCCTTCAGATTTAAAGTCTGTTGAAATAATTTTTAAAATTCTCAAATTCTAAAAGGTGAGCCCTATCCACTCAAGACTCGAATGTGAATTTCATAAACCATACATCCCGGTTCCTGGCTTAATATCCAGCATACATCCAATTCTTTCCCCCTTCCCTCCTATTGTTTGCTATTTCTCTGGATTTGCTCATTATTTCCTAATATTAAATATCCAGAGAAAAACATATTGAGACCAGCATGATACATGGGAAAGTAATGTATTCTGAAGTCAGAAGGAAATAAGACCATTGAGCAGCTGATATTTTCATTGTCCAGGACTCTGTCCTCTCCAATAGCAAAAACAACAGAAACTTGGGAAGACTTAAGGAAGCATAATTGCATCGATGCATCCAACTGTGAACGACTTGAGTGTTTTTATTTCAAAATGTTTCCAAGTCTCAGCACTCCAGGACTCCACAGTAAAAGAAAAGGAATTCCTGAAAATTGGAATCTAGTAACTGTTGTTCAAACAGAGCAATGGACCAGCAACAGTGTCCTCCCAGTGACTTTGACCTCACCATTGATCTACTATCACTTAAGAGTTGAGTGCTAATGTTGAAAAGTAAAATTTATGATGTGTGAATACTCAAATTATTCCTCTGAATAATCAATACAGTTGACCAGCCCAAGTGGGATTGTTGACAATGGGAAATAAATTAACTAAATTAAAGTAACTCAATCAACTGGGCTCATTGTCTTGCCAGAGAATTTAATCAAGGCACTCTCCTGGTAGATCTTTGTTGGCTTCCCTGAAACCTACCCCAAAGCATCTTTATGTCTTATGCTGTGCCTCTGTGGCCTGGGTAAAATTATTAACCTTTTCTTGACTCCCAGGATCCAGCTGATGAGTGGGGAGAGCAACACTTTTACACATCTGGCAGAGGGTTATGCACTTTCATGAGGGTTTGGAAAGCACTTTGAACATGTAGTGCATATATTAATATTGCTTTCCAATGCCCTAGACAATCTAACAAAATGGTATCTTAATCCATGTCACAGCGAATTCATTTTGGAACTGAGTCTACTGTATACAGATTTCAGTTTGGGGGTCACTGTGAAGATTCCTTTGCCTTGGGGGCAAATATTGACCTCCTGATCTTCCATCAATATTTACCTCTTGAGTCAATAAATCTGTATTGACCTTGATAAAAAGTCAACATTTCCACCAGATCTCAAGGTCTTCCTCATCTGTGCGGCCTTGATACTGAGTCTGTCCCTTAACTCTGTTCCAATAAATCCTTATTTACAGGAGTTGTGACACAGCTGTGTCATGCCCACGGGGCAAAGTTGCAGGGTGTATCCCTAGACATCTGTGTAGAAATGCTGAAGTGAGACTATCACAGTGCTTCTAAGAGAATTTCTCATCCTATGTTCCTACATTTTTTTCACGCTTTCTCAGAGGTTCTTTCTGCTCTCCATAGTGTAAAACCAAAGTAGGCCAGTAAAACTACAAGGCTAAGAGAATCGTCAAATTGGACAGAGTCAAGAAGGAATTGCTGCCTGACTTGTGTCTGTAGAAACCAGATCTGGCCACCCTGTGGGTCATCTGTAATGTTCTTCATAGCTAGACCATGCCTGGTTCCAAACCACAAATGGCCAAAGGGTTCTGCTGGTGTAGAGGCCCAGATTGCGTCACTTGATAAGTGTTTGTCCATTGAATAGTTATTGAGAAACTACCGTCTGTGTGACCTTGAAATGTGTTAGTTTCCTTTTGCACAAATGAAATTCTTCTCTCTCTCTAGAATCCTATCATTGTCCAGCATACTTGCTAAGAGTTGAGAATCCAAAAAGATATAGTCAGGCCCCTAGTTCTGAGGAACATCCTATATTATATAGACATAGTTAAGTGGTTTGCTCATTTTTTCTCTCTACATACTCACAATGTTACAAATTCTATTTTCATATGCACAAGGTCAGGTTGGGAAATGGCCCATGTGAGTCACTTCCAGCCCTCTGCAAACATGCTATAAGAAACATACCATTTGTGGCTATTGGAGAGGTTATACTGGTTGAAGAAACTTGTACCCAGTAATGGGTACTACCCACCTTGGGAGACATATGGAGAAGAAGAGGGACAAGGACAGTTGGGAAATGCCAAATCAATAACACAGCTGCTGCGTTCATCATGTTTTGTCTTTGGGGTTTAAATTTAATTGCTCTCCATATAGATTCTAGTAGAAAGAATGGTTCATCACAAAACATTCTGCTTAGAAATGTTGCACAGATAAACAGATTTCTAGAATAAATGTATGTAAAACTCAAAACCCTGTCCAACATGCCTTATGATAAATGAGACTTTTTTATGCAGTTTCCATTGATTTATCTGCTTTTAATGGGCCCATTTGCAAGCAGTAGTGCATCCAAATTCTCAAGGATTGTGTGTGTGTGTGTGTGTGTGTGTGTGTGTGTGTGTGTGTGTGTGTGTGTGTTTCTGTTTGGTGAAGGATGATGAAGAGAAGACTAGCACTTTATTTATTTCAGGAAACTGTTAGAAGGCTGGCTGTCTCCAACAACTTCCTATTATTTTATCAGCACTATCAGCGATTCAAGCCATCAAAAAACCATTTTTCATTTGTTTAGATATTTCCAAACAGTTCAGAAAAAAATACACTGATAAGATGAAAAGGAAGGGGCTGGCTCTGGAGTGACACTCAAGTTGGGTCCATTCTGACTGAACTTTTCCTTCATCATCAGCTTTCTGTGCACATTTTGCAGGGCATTGTAGGAAGAATCCTTTCCAACCCATAGCCAGCTCAGCAGTTCAGGCCTGGACTGCTGGCAGCTGCCTAGAACCACGATTCCCATCAAATCCATCTTGATGACTTAGATTAATTGAGCTTCAGGAGTTTTGCTCTATTCTGTTCCTTTGACCCAAAGCTTTGAGATCCCAGGCAGCAATCAGACAGTGAAGGGCTTAAGTATACCCACAGGACTCTTTAGAAAGACTGGGCTTGCCTCAGTCCTTGGCTGGATTTCTGAAACCAACAAACAAACAAAACAAAACAAAAACAGACAAACACACCCATAGGAACCTCTTACAACAGTTCATCCTGGCCCACAGGGGGGTCGTTAGATGTTAGCTACCCTGCTCTGTAGAAACTTGTTTGTTTCTGTTTTCCTCACTTCAAATTTAATCAAAGAGAATTTGCCTTTTGTTTATTTCTTTAAAAAGCAAATTAACTTCTCTTTCTGTTTCTAGTCTCCTGAGTCAGTCTAAGGTTTCCTTATAGACTCTGCCTCCTTCCTGACACCCCACAGACTTCCAAGCAAAGTCATTCATTCATCAATTCACTCCTTCAGAAATAAGCTATTTATTAAGTATTTGCTGTTTACTTATTAAGTATTTCACTGTAAGTGAGGCATTGAAAAACTTGCTCATTACTATGCAGAACTAATGTAGAAACAGACCTCAACAGGCAGGCCTCTGCCAACCTGGACATTTAACACCCACAGGAGAAAGTCAAGAATAGCCTAAGGCTGTGAGAGTGGATGTAGTAGGGAAGGTGTAGGCTTGAGACAAGTCACAAGTGGTGGTGGCGGTATGGGGTCATCTGTGCTAGAACTCCAGAGGGCTTAGCAATAGCAGGAGGAATGACCAAACACTGGCATCTGAGTAGGAAGTGGGCCATTCTCTTCTGGGATGGTAATAAGAAGCAATTGGATATTGATGATATCATTGTCTTCTTCAGACAAGAAGAATGAGGAAGACTTCTGAGATACCCAAGGAGGGGACCCAAGATAACAGTTGACTATAAGATTGGCATCTCTGAGGTGATCTGGAACTAATGAGAAAGATTTGGGATTGTGTGATGTAAGAGTGGTTATTGGAGGGCTGGAGGGATGCCTCAGTTGTCAAATGCTAAGGCTCACACCCAAGAAGATAAGAAGGTTGTGAGAGTCACAAGGGCCAGCAACATTACTCAAGTACAGAGTGAAGAGTGAAGAGAAAAATTCCAAGAGAATGCTATAATCAAAACATAACATTTAGGAGTATATTCATTAGAAATATCCAGATAAATGGAACCAATAAGGTGTGTGTGTGTGTGTGTGTGTGTGTGTGTGTGTGTGTGTGTGTGTGTGTAAGACAGAGGGGTTATATAAGATAGATTGGCATGTTGACAGATAGATAGATAGATAGATAGACAGATTGATTGATAGATGATAGATAGATAGATAGATAGATAGATAGATAGATAGATAGATAGATAGAAGTTAGAGATAAGGATTTGACTCATGTGATTGTAGAGGCTAAAAGATCCCAAACCCTGCATAACTGGAAACTAGAGACCCAGGAGAGCTGATGGTACAGTTCTCTTCTCTGAGCCTCCACTTGAACCTCAAGAACAGCTGATGTTTATAATCACAGAGAGCTTAGACTCCATGCTCCAGGCAGCCAGACAGGAGGCCTTCCATCTGAATGAAGACAAGGAAGGATTGGGAGGGAGAGCTCTGTCTTTTTGCCCCACCCAAGCCTTCACTTGTTTGGACACAGTTCATCCACACTAGAGAAGACAATCTCCTTCAGTTTACTGATTCAAATGCTAATCTTATTCAGACGCTAGTCTATCTAGATGTCTGTGGCCTACTCAAGTTGACACATAAAGCTAAGCACCACTAGGCCGGGCAGAGGAGAAAGAAGAGATGCAGAAGGAGGTAAAAGAAAATAGAAGAAACGTCTCACTTGTATGGATAACTGTAGCTAGAGCTTTCCTGCCTGGCCCACAGTCAGGATAAATCTCTTTCACTTGCCAGTCCCACAGCCACTCAGACCCAACCAAGTAAACACAGAGACTTATATTGCTTACAAACTGTATGGCCATGGCAGGCTTCTTGCTAACTGTCCTTATATCTTAAATTAATCCATTTCTATAAATCTATACCTTGCCACATGGCTCGTGGCTTACCGGCATCTTTACATGCTGCTTGTCCTGGCGGTGGCTGGCAGAGACTCCCTCCGCCTTCCTGTTCTTTTAATTGTCTCTGTTAGTCCCGCCTATACTTCCTGCCTAGCCAGTGGCCAATCAGTGTTTTATTAGCAACACATTTGCCATACATAACATCCCACAGCAGATAACCATCCAAACCATCTTATCCTCCCTTTCATAGAGAAGTTTTGAATGTGTGTGTGTGTGTGCAGTTGTATTTGTGTTCTAACATGATGGAGCAGAAAAACTGTGGAAGAGCCCCTGTATGTGTTCACAGTGAACTGTCTATTACTATCAAGTTTGATGGAAAAAATTAGGCAAGTCCATGGATAAAGCAGGAGAGAGAATGGACATGCCTTTGGAGTAGGAATGGGGACTGATAAGTGCCAAATATGGCTAAGCAAGTCTCAGGATCCTGTCTGTGTGCCCTTGTTAAATGTCATCGCTTTTAAGAGCAGGGGAGAAGGATCCATTGAGCCAGGAGATGGGAGGTGGGGACAGATGGAAGAGATTCCTACAGATGCTTCCCAGAGTCAGATGGATAGTATCTCAGTGGAGAGCCAGGCCGTGGAAACTAATTTAGGATTTGGTTTCCCCTGGGAACAGCCCACTTCTTCTCTCAGCTTTCTTTGTGTTTGATCAATGTTCACGATCGCACAATTATTCTTTCCTAGCCACACTCCCAGATGTCTCCTGATTTCATTGTTTTTTTAAATCCCAAGCTGCAGCCACTAGAAGGCATCAGCTAGCATTTACTGTGTGCCTAGCACCATGTGCTCCATACACTGTCTCCTGACAGCTGGCCTTTGAGATGTACCAACAAAGCCACAGTGTTGAGCCACATGAGACCATAAGAAGATTCAAGACTTGGATGAGAATAAAAGGTCCCCAGTCTTCATCTGTCCTGGGCACTGCAAAGTCACACACTAGTGAATAGTACCACTGATGAGTGGGAGGGCAGCCCCTGAGATTCATGACAATACCCATTGAACAATGAAGGAATCTGAAATTCTTTGAGATGGTTTTCTGGAAAGCAATAATGGCTGATACCAAACCCAGGTTTCTGCGCATTGATCTAAAGATACCAGGTCCTCGATTTACATGTCCTCACGGGCATAGATTAAGGCAGCTTGGCTTGAGATCTCCTTTCTGTCCTGGTAGAAGTCAACACCCTCAGTCAGCAGCCCCCTGCCCATACCAGAGCCAACTATGTTTTCTGTTTCTTAGAGATATCTTTTATCCAAGAACTTACAAAATTGTCAATGGCCCAGACTTTCTTTGCAGCCTGAGCTCTTCTTTAGGCTGGGAAATGGCAAAGCTGGTAAGGCTAGAGGCTCTATTCTTAAGTATGCTGAGCATCAGGTAGGCCCAGTCTAAGTTCTCACCTTCCCCTGGCAATGTTTGACAAAAAAATTAAATATTAATATTTGACAAATAATCTCTGATTTGAAAGAACCATATATACCCTATGTGTAACCTCTGGACATTGCAATTTCAAATCTGCACAAGTAAGATAATATCCTGGAAATGGAATGTAATCATCAATTAGCAATGTTCCTTAGGACAGATGGATCTGTAGTAGTGAGCACTTTTCACAACCCAAGCAATGGATGATTCTAAGCAGCAGGACCACCAGAGGAAGAAGATAGATGAGATGTCCAGCTTCATAATAAGTAACTGAGGCCAGAAGGTGGAAGGCCAATGTCCATGAAGCATGAGTGACTTCTGGCTTCATGGGACTGAGTTATGTGAATCTGTTAGTCAGTGTTTGTTTGACATGTGCTCCGGCACAAAGGTTTTGACTGAGGCCCAGGAGGGACATGCCACAAAAAGGGTGACTCTGGTTCCTTCTACGAAAACTTTGTGGGATGGAAGAAGTGGTAGGTAGAATGCTTGCTTGGCATTCACAAAGCCCTGGGTTTGGTCGTAACACCACCAAGAAACAAAAACTGACAGCATGTGGTACTGTCCATTCATATGTCAAGAACATACCTGAGAGGCATGCACATGATTACAAATTCTTGCAGCGCTGGGTGGTCCTGGGCCTGTTTTTCTGTCACCAAGACAGGAACAACTAAAAGTGCCTGGCAGCAGTTATAAAAAGTGCTTGTAGATCCTTGGTGAGAGGTCGTTGGACCAGAACAGTGCTTTGTGATTTCTTATTATATTTAATGGAAAATTGAAGCACTCGGATATTTCCAAAGTGTAATTTGTTCTGATGGGTAGGCCGACAGTGGATTGGGCCGCTTCACCACGGAAGAGGCAAAAAATAAATTAAACAAATTAATGACTGTGACGCATTCCAGGGGAAAGAAAATGCGGTTGATAATCTACCCCTGCTCTGGTCCCGAACAAAAATCATCATTTTTATTGCAGTCACATCTCTTTGGGCTGCTGCTTCTTGTGAGTATTTTTAAAGAAAGCTTCCCCTCCAGTCGTTTTCTTTAGCCCAATAAGCACAGTTGCTAATTTTCTCTCATTTGGAGAATTCCCCCCTGGAACCATATGCCATTAAAATGCTTAGACATGTGGAAACGGACTGATGAAGATATGAGGAGACAGGGAGTTTCAGACGAGGAGAGACGTTGTCAGATGGATGACTCTGACATCAGATTCCCTAACTGAAAGAGAAAGATCCTGCCACTCCGGAAGGAGGGAAGGGGGGAGGAGTTGTATCCAATCTCTGAGATGATCCAGCAGCCAGAGCAAGAGTGGGATGGAGCCAGGAAGGCTTTGTGTCCCCATGCACCATTCCATTCCTGGCTTTTAGCAAGTGCTCACAGTTTGAGTGAGCAAATGAATAAGTGAGTGAGCAAGAGGGACCAGGGACTGCAGCAAAGTCTAGGGAAGAGTGAGGCACGGACTTGCACACTAGTGGCTGCACACAGCCCCGGACAACAGAGAGCAAGCCTGAGTGTACAACAGGTGGGCTTTGATGGGAGTTTCTGCTGGCTGTATGGTCTCAGAGCTCCTTGGTCCTTTTCTTTATAAAGTGTTTCCCATTCACATTTAGCTGTGCACTTACTCAGTTCATACTTCCATGGCCATATTCAAAATATTTAAGAACTGGTATTTCTGCAGCTCATACTAATCAGAACAGACAATATCTGGTAGTGAAGCCCAGTGCCACTGTCCAGAAGAGCAGGCTTGATGGATTCCCTCAGGAGAGTGAAGCATTCTGGGAGTGTATATCATCTTTGTCTTTACACCTTGCTAAAGCATCCAACTCAGGGTTATGGCTTAAATCAAGTTCCTTGCTTTAGTCACTGCACAGAGTCCCTGTCACCGCCTTACCTTTGCTTCTGCATCCATGGACTCAGCCAACCATGGCTAGAAAACGTTTGTGAGAAAACAATTCCATCTGTAATGAATATGTGTGGATGTTTTCCTCTTGGTCATTATCCCATAAACAACATAATATAATGGTTTCACTAAGATTTAGGTTGTATTAGGTATTATCAGTGGCCTAGTCATGATTCTGAGTGGGTATGGGGGAGTTTATAGGCGATAAATGAACACAAGCATCTCATATGAGATGCAAGCATTGTGGGAGTCCAAGAGCCAATCTGCTTCGTGTGCCTAGGAGTTGCTGATATGTAGCCTGGGGAACAAATGATGTAAAGAGGGAATGATTGGGAGTGGGGTGAAATGAAATGTATCGGGGAATGTATTGTACCCAGATATTATCCTACCCAAACTGTAGGGTGACTTGCCATTCCTCTGGGGCCAGGTGAGTCTCTCCTAGGACTTCAGTATGACGCAGAGGGAGGGCCAGTGCGGCCACTGGGTCTACAGGCATCCAGGGCACTTCCTCCAGAGCCTTCCCTGGCTCAGCAAAGTCAATCTGTTAATGCACTCCAGCCTCCTTCCCTTTGTTAGGGAGCCCAGTGTATTAATTAAAAACTGCAGGCAGCTGTAAGTATCTCCAGAACAAGGATTAAGTCAGCTTTCTGTCAATTGCTTTCAAAGCCACTGCTATTTGCTAGAGCAATGCTTTCTTCAGGGGTTAAAGCAACTTGCTTTTCACTTTTCTATCTCCTCCATTACCACATCACCCTGCTGGCCCCTTCCCCTGATTCATGCTTCAAACCAAATGCAATAAGAAGACCATGTGCAAAAGACAGTCCCCTTCAGATAGACACACATGTCCTCAAGCAGAGCCAATGCAGGAGAGGCCCAGTCCCCACTAATTTTTACCAATCTCTTGGCTTCAGCTGTGTTAAAGTATTAGCCAGTACTTAGGTATGCCAACAAAAGGGAGAGGGGCACAGAGCTTTGTCCTACCTAACCCATTTTTGTTCATTCTTATTTTCGCTTCTGTGACCTAAGAGTTGCTCCTTCTCTGATAGTAAGTGAGCACTCCAGGAGAGAAAGATAGGCCTTCCATGACAAGAGTGGACAGAACAAAGGTAGTCAGTCCTTCAAGGGTAAGCAAGCCAGGGCATCTACAGAGGTGGAGCCCGCCATAGTCGATCCTCAATATACTGTGACTGTTAAGATGAACTGCCTGCCAAGGTCTAGTAGAGGACCTTTAAGGGCTCTGCCTTGGATGGAAGACAACACTGTGAATCAAACCATGCTGTTTCCAAGGTTTGTAAAGGTTGGCTTGAGGCCTGGGCCGTAGACAAGCAGGGCTGTGCGATCTGTGTCATCCCATCCCATCTATAAGCTGGAGGAGGACATGGGGCGGGAATTGGATGTCTACGAAGGCAGGGCATAATTAAACATCTCGGAGCCCCCAGACAATTTGTAATTTACAGATCTTTCATGTTATCAGCAATGAATATTAAGTAAATCAATAAATTCTCCATTGAAGTGATAAATAATCAACAATAATAGCACAAAATCAGTCTGAACTCAACTCTAATGTGACTATAAAATAAAATGTCAAATCCAAAACAGCCTTTATTTATTTATTCATTTTTGAGGCCAAATGGGAATTGCCTGGAATTTCTCTCTAATCAGTGGACCATTGCTGACTCCACAGCCTCCCATGCCTTCAGGGATGTCCTCAATACCTCACAACGCCCTCATTTGGAAGCTCATGGAACTAACTGGACATGAAATACCCATGTCCGAAGCCCTGCGTGCACACACATGCACACAAGCGCACTACCTGGCAAACTTGTGCCTTGCTGCTGTGCCATTCAGCACAGTGCACTGTGAAACCAGCCCCAGCAAGAAGAAAAGGGGACGAGGAAAGATCGAAATCAGGATAACATAAATAAGCCTGTGGCAGGCGGAGAAACCCAAACATCTAATAACACCAGGGGAAAGTCACTGCAGAATTTATATAAAAACAGTAGATCAGAAAAGCCATTTGAGAGACCTTGGAGAGGCAGAAATCACACACACACACACACACACACACACACACACACACACACACACTTCTGCTTACTAGTGTGTGGTTTAAATGTGTAAGGATTACTCTTGTGAAACACTGTAGGTCAATTTGTTTATTTGCTGTCAGCAATCAGCCCTTTTTAATCTCACCATCATACTTGTGTACTTGTTCTCTCTCTCTCTCTCTCTCTCTCTCTCTCTCTCTCTCTCTCTCTCTCCCTCCCCCTCTCCCTCTCCCTCTCCCTCTCCCTCTCCCTCTCTCTCTCTCTGTAGGGTGGTTGTGTATTATATCTGGCCCACACTTCTTGTAATTGCACAAAATTGTGAGTTTCATTGTGGCATGCTCACACTTAAATCTTTCATCTTCTTTTCTGGATTTTACTGTCCACATGTTTAAGTCATAAACACAGCGCTGGGCAAATGACTCAGTCAGTAAAGCACTTTATACTCCATCTTGAAGACCTGAGTTTGATTCTCAGCACTTACATTAAAGTTGGGGGTGGCAGTGTATTGTCTGTGACCCCAGTCCTGGGGAGACAGTGACAGGGGAATTCCTGTGGCTTGCTAGCCAGTCACTCCAGCTGAAACATTAAGCTCTAGGTCCAGTGAGAGAGACTCTGTCTCAAAACACAAGGTGGAAAGCCATGGAGAAAGACACCCAGTGTTAATCTTGGGCCTCAACAACATACACAGTGCATGCAGAGAGATGTAAACACACATATAAACACATACACACTCAAAGATGAAATTCACAAATAAAACTCCATTTAGTCAAATCCTTATATTTCCTTTACTTCCCCAACCACTCCCAGGATGTATCGGATAAGTAAGCATGTATTTGTTCCAGCAATGTTTATTCATGGTTGGCCTGGTTTGAAGCATAATTTCCACACTTCCTTCCCTTTCCTTGATCAACTACTTCTTTCTTCCACATAAGCTCCATGTTCAAGATTGCAGTAGCATGCCAAAAATGTCAGGGAACTGCAGCCAGTCTCCATGACTCTATGCAGGAGTGGCTGAACTAGAGGATCTGTGGCTAGGAGGTTTGTCTCTCCTTTTGGTTACATTGACTCCAGTGTCCCACTGTCCCATGACTGTGCAGCTGTTTTGACATTATGCCTGACCCTAGAGGGCAGTTGGTCATTCTGTGAGGAGAGGGATACAAGCACGGGTTTCACACTGGGGCCTCTGCCTCACATCCTAGTCTCCCTCACCTGGTTTCATACTCTTCAGGATAATCTACTGTCCTGTCTCAATTCTAAACAGATCGACATCCAGCTTCCAGAGGCAGCTGGCCCCATGGCTTCCTGGAGGCTCGGCACTCACACTGCTCAGTAAGAAGTCGCTCTGTATCTACTGTGTGTCCTTCACTGAGCCAGATGCTACGGGCAATAAACTAGAAAATGCAAACCATGGTTTCTGCCCCTCTGCAGCTTATGTTCTCGTTAGGGAGAATTCAGAAATAGAGAAAGCCGTTACTGAACACCCAGAGCATCCCTCTTGATGCTCCACCTCTGTTTTCGGTCTCAGCTCTCTTCTGTTTTGACTGAAAGTAAAGGACACGTGTGACTCCCCTCCTCCAAGATGGTCCTTGCATTGGGTGTTTTACATCTGTGGTAAGCAGCCAGCAATCTGCTCCCAGAGAGATGTTAACATTTGGATCTTGAATGTCCCTCAAATACCCACACATTAAAAGTGTGGTCCCCGAGGAGGTTTCATTGGGATGTAGTAGAATATTTGAGCAGGGGATCATAGGAAGGGGTCATTGGAAGAAGGCTTTTGACAGAGATTCCCCACACACTTTTGATTTTGGGGCAACATGGTGGACAGTTTTTATTTTTGTTTTTTCTGCCATACCTGCCTGCCGTACCAGCCAGCATTCTCCTCAGAGGCCTAGAAGCAGTGTGTCCACCCAACCTTAGACTGGAACTTCTAAAGCATGAGCCAGTTTACACCTTTCCTTCATAAGTTTCTCACAGGTGTTTGCTACAGTGATGGAAAATGGACAAACACACAACTAAGAGAACTTTGCCAACTCAATTTGGTTCAAAACTTGTGAACTTTCTCTCTGTTACCCACACCAAGAAACTTTTTTTCTGAACTAGGAATGTACCTTTGAATTTTCTCCTACTTGGGAAAGTTCTCTGGCCTCCTGGGCCATGAATCTTTGCTCTAACTGGGCTAATATTGGCAATTCCCCTTCCTTTGTGAAGGTCAGTCTTTGTTCCTAAGTAGACCTGACTTTCAATCTCTTTAGTCATCCTTTAGGTAAAGAAGGTGAGTGCTGAATACAAATGAGATTCTTGATAGAACACCCCAGCATCCCAGAATTCCTAAGACAAGCATGCAGGCAAGACTCATGGTTCCCCCACCCAACCCTCATTCTGTGAGGTGAGATGGGAGGGAAGTGGGGGAAGGAAAAGAGGGGGGGTGAATGAGAGTGGCATGGTAGCGTGGAGCAGCCTTGCTTGGCCAAAGTGTGCCCAGCTGTGCCTTGCAGAAGGCTGTATCTTCTATGCATATTAGGAAAGGGAAAGTGTCTTGAATTATGCCAAGCATGAGTAAGGGCCTGAAGGCAGAAACAAGAATGAGTGATGAGAAAATCATAGTGAGGAGGCAAGCCTGGTCTGAGCTGGACCATTTATGAGTTCTGAATTAGGTAAATAAATGAGGCCAAATTCTAAAAGACCTTACTTAACCACCAAACAGTGCAAATAATGGAGACCAGCATTGTTATGGACATTAGGCACCCTTTTATATTTTAAAGCTGAGAAATAATCGAATGCTTAGGATGAGAATTGTGGCCAGATGCCTTCCATTCGTCTTGGGCCCATTGCCTGATCTATCTTGGACCCCAAACACACTGACATGCAGATTTTCTTGGATTCTGTATTTTGCTTTGAACGTACACAGTGGAGAACTCGATGTGAGCTTGGCTGGTTGCTCTAAAGGAAAGGGCTGTGTTGTGTATGCATCTGTTGATGCAACTGGTATCCAGACCATCTGTGGGTGGTTTCTGCCATTCTTAGCAGCCTTCCTCTCTTGGAGACTGAAGGCTGCTACACTGAGTCACTTGGTGGCCACCGAATTTTATTTTAGGAATGTGTCCTAGATACAGCAGGCTTCCTACTCACCATGCAGAAGAAAATGCCCTTTTAGAAGAGGATCCCTATTTGTCTGACAACAGCACTCTGCTGTAGCAATCTCTCTCTCTTTTGTCAGAGACTGAATGGGGAGGTACTCAGCCTTTGATCTCTGCCTGCGAGAGCCCAGGAAAAAAAACTATGCATCCTGGGGTTCTCTCAGTCAGACTTGCAGCTTTCTGTCACTCCACGGGAAGGGCAACACCATTTCAGTGTTCCAGAAGAATCAGAATACTAAAAATTAAGAACTAGAAGGAACCAGAGACTCCAACAAAGTGCACCACCCCCTCTACAGCAGTTCCAATAAAGGGCCATTCTGTAGATTCTTGGTAGCTTTCCCTATGGAAGACTCCCCATCTCACAAAGATTTCTAATCCATGGTGCCCAGGGAACTCATTATGCTCAAGGAGACACTGAATTATGAATCTAGAGCTCACCAAAAATTCCTATAGGTCCAGCCCATTCATATCTAGGAACCTGTTTAAATGAATAAATGAGTAGATAAATAAATGTATGGGATTCCTCTTCACATGTGCTGGTAGAGGAGCATTTAGTAGGTCGAAGGTCTGTTGGAGAATGATAAATGTTAGTATAGAGAACAAAGAATAACCAACAGCTTTGGCCCTTGCTGTGTGCCAGGCACTTTCCTGAAAGTCTTACATGTATTATTTGACATATTCTTCATTCGGTTCCGTCTGCCTTGTGAGGCATGTATTTGTGTGCTTGGAACACTTGGGATGGAGTGAGTACTTCAGAGACTTTGATGAGCACCTGGAGGTGCCTCCTCTCACACCCTCTTCCACAAGACTCCTGAATCTCTCTCCTCTCTGGCTTGATCCTGTTAGACTAACTTGTGGTCCCAGCCCAGCCACCTTTTCCTCCCATTCAGACAAGGCAGACTGCCAGAGCAGGTGGGAGTTTTACAGGTCATGGAAAGAAGATGGAGAAGAACAGGGAAAGCACGGAGGAGGGAAACTGAATCCAACTGGTCTGTCAAATGTGTGTTTCCATCAACTAGGTTTTCTTGGTTAATCGTTTCCCATGTCTTGGGAAACCTGAGTCCTGCAGAGCTGTCTTCTTCTCTCAGTCCTAGGGAGGAGCTAGCCCACCCCTTAGCACACCACACTGTGATCCAGGATCTCGGTGTGGTATTTGTATTCTCCTTTCTTCTAATTTTCAGCCTAGTGCTCGACTTTCCTGGACCCTGGCTAATTTCTGTGGTTGAGACAGGACTGGGAACTTTGGGGTTCTCAGTTGCACTAATCTCCCTCCATAAAGGAGGATGGGTTCATACATTAAGGGAGCTTTTACTTCATTCTGATCTTGAAACTTGACCTTTTTTTTTTACTATCAAGTATAATTTCAATAATATAGAATTGGTTTCTTATTAAATCATAGGAGAAAGATATCAAGCGTGGTAGGTATTGTACTTTAAGTTGATTACAAAAAGCATTTATTGAGGTTTAACCACTAGGAAGTGGATAGAAAATCAATTACACGGTAGTTAAGCATCCAATAATATGTGTTTTAATGAACAATTCATATTTAACACCTCTTATGAAATAATGAGCTGTGTTGGAGTTTGGGGACAGCCAAGCGGCACTCAGGATATCTGGGCTAACTCTCAAGGAACACAGAGCCATGTTTAATCAAAAAGCATCTCAAAGTTTTTGGGGCAGTGGTATGTGAGGGTTAGTTCATGGCCCAAGCCAGCACCATACCTCAGGATGTACATAGTCACACAGTTTTGGGGAGTTTCCCCAATTAGACTGAGAAAGGACAGTGGCAGAGACGGTACTGTTCTGAAGAACTAACCAGAGCCCTCACATGAGTGGTGCTGTGCTCTGAGACATTAGCATTCTAGATTTCCTGGGTCCATGAAAACATTCTAATTCTTCTCTGATCCCATTCAGTCTGTAACAGCTGCTGAGACCCACCCTCCAACGCTGACTACAGTGTCTCCTACACAACATGTCATAGTCAGATCCAGGACTCGACTTGGAAGCTGTGTATGCCTGATGTGTGCGCATATGTAACTTGGCTCATTATAATCCAGTCTTTTCCTTTAAGGCTGCCCTGACAAATCAAATGTGAATTTAAGATCACAAGTAGCTGGGGAATTTCAAAACCTGCCAAGATATTCGCATTTCCAGCTTCTCTGTCTCTACTTCCATTCTAGGCTCTATACAAGTGGCTAATAGATGTGAAGGAGTCCACAGGGTTTTGTTGCTGTTGTGTGTATATGCTGTGTGTATGTGTATGCTGTATGCATGTGTTCACATAGTATACGCATGTGTGTGTGCAGATGTGTAGACAGACTTGTGTGTCCTTGTGCTTGTGAAAGCCAGAGGTTAACACTGACTATCTTCCTCAGTCAGTCATTCTCCATCTTAGCTTTTGAGAAAAAAAAAAATCTTGTATTGAACCTGGAATTCTTGGCTCAACTAACTGACCAGAGACTGTTAGAGATCTGCCTATCTCCAATCCAGCCCCAGGATTGGGGCTACAGAGGTTTGCTGCCATGGAGGCCTTTTCACATGGGTGCTGGAGATCCGAACTCAGGTCCTCGTGCTGAAACTGCAAGCATGTTACTCGGTGAGCAATCTCCTTGCCCCTGCCAGTTCACAGTTTGTTCCTCTCAAATCCCACTATAGTAGTCCTTCAGTTTATCCAATTCTCGGATATTTGGCAGAGTTGCAGCAAAGGTGAAGGAGAGCACAGAAGTGGAAGACAAGAAGAAAATAGCTGTGTTCAAGATGGCCATCCAAAAATGAGAACCAGCAAGCACAGAGAACACAAAATGCCCATTTCAAAGGGAATAGGACCTCTGTGGGGAAGGCCAGCCCATGAATGGGAGAAACTGAGTAGGAAAAGGACTTGAGAAGTGAATGAGCTATTGATTTAGAAATACTAGCTTTGGCTGGCAGGAAGACCTTGGACCATGCAACCAAGCTGTGGTGTCTGTGAACTGGCAGATGGGATTGGGCTCTAGTGCCTGGCAGACTGGCTTTCAGGTTCTTTCTCCCACTTGCTAGCTAGATGGCTAAGAGGTCATTTAGTCTTTCTTTATCTGGTGGTGTGATACACAAGTTGCTATACCATCATAAAACCCCCATATTCTAGTCAACAGGAAATACTAATTGACCAGCGTGTGTGTGTGTGTGTGTGTGTGTGTGTGTGTGTGTGTGTGTGTGTGTGATGGCATTTACCTTATACACTTAATTTGTAAGGATAAACTGAAAAACCCCATATAAGACATTTTATGTATTGACTGGTAATACAGGCAGTACAAAATTAATAATAGCAGTTATTATTATTACCTTTAGTATTAAAATATCTAATCACTTGATTTCTGCAGCCATTTAATCTTATTATCTAAGTAATGTCCTTCCTGTTATAGACATTGGGGCATATTTTATGACCTCTTTATCATAGTGACTGACATAAAACATGTTCTCAAGGTGTGTCAAGTAAATGAATCAATTCATTCATAGAATTTTAGTGTGGGGGAATAAACTTGTTGAGTGCATTACTCTAGTTGTAGATTATGTTGACACAACCCATTAACCACTTTATGACCTTGTATAAATAAGTTAGGCGGAATGAAATTTTATTAATGAAGAAGCTGGATCCAGAAAGGTTAAGTACTTTCAACAAGATGATCCAGCCCATGAATACCAAACAAATGTGTAGCCCAGGTCTTGAAACTCCCAATTTGGTGACATGTTGGATCAGCCAAACTGTCCTTTTCTGTATACAAAGGTGGCCAGCTAGTTCAAAGCCTTGGTGCCACAATCTAGACTGTACCCACTCATTTTGCAGTTTCAGGGGTCTTCAGGCTATGAATTACAACTCGATTTCTGACATCTATGCTCAAAGTTGTCATTAGATGGTTAAAACACCTATCTGCTGTAGGATGGTCTGTATGTCAAATTACTCTGATTGGTCAATAAATAAAACACTGATTGGCCAGTGGCTAGGCAGGAAGTATAGGCGGGACTAACAGAGAGGAGAAAAGAGCAGGAAGGTGGAAGAAAACTGCCAGCCACCGCCAGGACATGTGAAGATGCCAGTAAGCCACGTGCCATGTGGCAAGGTATAGAATTATAGAAATGGATTAATTTAAGATATAAGGACAGTTAGCAAGAAGCCTGCCACGGCCATACAGTTTGTAAGCAATATAAGTCTCTGTGTGTTTACTTGTTTGGGTCTGAGAGGCTGTGGGACTGGCAGGTGAGAGAGATTTGTCCTGACTGTGGGCCAGGCAGGAAAACTCTTGCTACACCTATCCTAGAATTCTGTTTCAGCCTGGAAACTCAACAGTTATGGTTATGGTTTGTAACTATCTGAATTTCCCAGCATCCAACTTCCGGGGCACTAATAGACACCATAGGCTGTAGGGAGGGCTCATGGCAGTGCCAGACAGAAGGTGGAAGAGGGCCACCACCGCTACCATGTCTGGCTGTTTTTGTTCTTTTTTAAGACAGGGTTTCCCTGCATAGCACTGGCAGTCCTAGAACTCACTACGCAGACCAGGCTGGCCTCGATCTCACAGAAATCCACCTGCCTCTGCTGGGATTAAAGGTGTGTGCTAGCACATGTGGTCAGTGTCACTAGGGAAGGACATGGTAGCTCTGATGACTATGGGTTCTGTAATATGTTGGCCAAAGGGAATGGGGTGTATATGTGTATGTAAGCAACAGGACAGAAGAACAGTGGGAAAGAGACAAAACAAAACTGTGAATGAAATAAGAAAGATACCTAGAGACCTGCATCCATGCTGCCTCATCCAGACCTTGGCTTAGCAGCTCTTTCCAGAGAGGGCTTGCCTCATGGTTAAGTATTTGATAAATGAATAAACAAACCAATGAAGGATTAACTAAAGAGACCTTAACAGGCCATGAGTAGTGAATACAGCCATGAACTGCAGTTATTAATCCCAACAAGGTGATTCTTGAAGTACTAACAGAAGCTTGGAATACAGAATGGGTGGTCATCAACTGGCGTAGGTTGTCACATCATGATGTGGTGGCCCACCGGGGATGTTTTCCCTGTGTTTTCCAGCCATCCCAAGGAAACCTGAAGGCTTAAGCACAGGAACCTATGTGGAAGAGAGAACATTTGTTGGCTCTAATGAGGCCATTAGGGTAGAGGTAGTTTAGCAACATCCCCTAAAGGCACCATGAGCTCACAGCCTGGAGGGACATCTCTAAAGATTTGCTAAATTGCAGGTGCAGATTCAAATGGTAGTGAACTGCTCCAGGCCACATTCTTCTAGGGACCTTGTAGAGAAGGGGAGGGGGGGAATGGCATCTTTGAAAAGTGATGATGTGGGACCTGGAAGGAGGGTACGAAAGAAGCTTCCAGACCATCTACAGTCTGTTAGATGGAGGTATTTCCTCTTTTGTGACAGAGCCATCTGGCACACTTGTGGTGACTGCTGCTTATAGGCAGCTCGGCATCCAGCCACAGGTGCCAGGACACCTGAGAAAGATGGCGATGGTTTTGCCATTGCAAGAATCACAGTAGACAGCAGAGCGGGGTGGGGATGAGGGTGCGGGCAAGAATACAGGCTGGGAATCTCTGCACACGTCAAAGCAGTTTTGTCATTGCCGAAGCAAACCCAAAGCGAAACATGCTGGAGAACTCAAGGCAGATAGAGTCTGTCAGTGAGATTCAATTTGTTTCAGAACTGAGAGAGTTGCGGGGGCCACAGCTCTTGATTGGAGTGGACAGCAGAGAGGTAGACACGTGCAGCACAGGAGCGATTCATTCCAGATAGGACTGGGGTAAACCAATCCGATAAATCTCTTCATTAGGGTCTTGAATAAAAGGCAAGTGAAAAGAGGGCAGAGCACAGCCTGCAGATTAAATTTGGTCAGAGCCAATATCTGACAATCCCCCATGCTGTTATCCAAATGAAAGCTAATGCAACTATGAATTAGCAGCCCCAGGAGCCATGGAAGAGGGAATTCAATTCGCTAAACTCAGCTCTCGCCTAGACTGAGAGAGGAGCCACGGGAGGCAGTGTGACTCTCCAAGTCCACAGGTATTGGGAAGGGGCTGCAGGGTGCGGAGCGAGTGCCCATCATGTGGATCTCAGCTCAAGTCTCGGCTTGAGTGCGGGCTGCATGCCTTGGCTTGAGTTCACATGTGGGATAGAAAAGCAGACCTTTAGTAGCCAAGAGCTTGGGAAGCCCACACTCAGTGTCAGCAGCCAGGAACCTATCCCCATCCTCTCACCTCCAGCCAGGCAACCTTGAGTGTTACTTTCTTCACAGTGAGCCCCGGATAAAGTTCCCACCCTTGCACCTCAATTGAGACCCTACCACTTTGAATCAAATAACAGGGAGCCCCAAACCTTAAGACTAGCTGCTCCTTTACTTTGTTCTAATGTATTCAAATCAGATGGTATTGAAAATAAAAGGGCATAGGGAGCATGTGTGACCTTCCATCACTTATGGGAGATCATCCCTTAATGCTTTTCTTATAGCATACGCCTGCCCTTGACTCCTGCATCTGTCATTCTGAGCCCAGTGACCTTGAAGTCCTGCCCTTTCCCCTGTCCTCCTCTCCAGATGACATACTCTGTGATGGGCTTGATATGAATGCATTACTATCCATTTATCTCTGTCTCTGATGACTTAATCGTGCCCTGAGACGTCCGCCCTTCACTGGTACTCCATGATATGATGTAAGTATGCCTGAATGCTTCTCATAGGCAAATTCAACCATGTCTAGGCTATTCTGTTTCTACAGTGCAAAATGGGAGCCTTCTTCCAAAGATGTGGGTAATAAGGACATCACATTGTAGGCAGGTAGGTGAAAGAAAGCTGTGATTCGTTCCGGGAGCCAGGCACCCCAAGCAGAGATGGTTCCTTCCTACTGTACCCAGCCACACTCCCCAACACCAACAGAGTTTTAACTATAAGCCAGTTAGTGAAAGGCAAGAAAGGATGAAGAGGAATGTTTGAGCATGGAAGCTACTCAAAACCGAGAAGCATCAGAAAATAATTCTGAGACCCCAAAGGGAGTGGGCAACCAGACTGGCACTGGGTCCTCCCACCCCAGAAAGAACATCCATCACTGAAATCTGTGCTAGCCTGAGCTCAGGAGCAGAGTTTGGTCCCAGGAGACTTGGTCTGCAAGTGGGTTGGGGGTGGAAGTCATATCTCTAACTAAGGTCTTTTAATGCTATTCTCCACAGCTATATTGCCTCCTTTAACATGACAAATTGGAGATCCTGCCTTACTTTACTGCCTGCATGTTAATGAGCCAAGCTTTGTAGCCATGGTAAGGGGAGTTTACAAACAACATGTCTTTGAGGTACTTAGAGAAGAAAATGAAATTGCATCAAACAGCAGCCTTAAAGAGAAAGTCATCTTCTGCAAGCCTTGGACTCAAGGGGGACTCCAAAAGGAAAATGTCCACAGAGTGCCAGACAGGGAGTACAGGATGAAGGTCAGAGCATTCAGGCCTCTGGGATCCCATTATACTCAAGGACTTCATTTATTAAAAGAATACACAGTACCCCCTTCAACACAATGACACCTCGGATGAATGTCATGCCACAATGCCTGAGTGACCCTCTCCAGCTTGGAGTACAGATCTGACTAGAGGGTGGGGCTTTCTCAGAAGGGAACCCCAGTTTTCTGAATCTGGGCTTGGGATAATGACCTGATTTTTTGCTTGCTGGTTGTTGTGATCGTTTTGAGACAAGTGGCTAGTGAAAATTGGGCCCATGGGACACGAGAGATGATGATGATGATGATGATGATGATGATGATGACATCATGTTAAATGTCCCTGACTTACTATGTACCAGGCATGATGCTGGGAGTATAGGATGCATTTCTCACTTAATCCTTACTCCAGTATGGGCTTGAGAATCTTACGATTCCAACTAAAATGAAAATCAAGGCTGAAAAAATGAATAAATTGATCACAGTTACAAAGCTCTTTAGTGGCCCACAGTACAAGCATATTATACAATAGAAAAACATGTACTGAACTCCATTGGAGCATGCTATTATCCAGAGTATTTGAGCCAGTCGGGAGCTTAAGTATGACCCAACTAAACCTTTCTTAGCAATTGAAGGCCAGAACACCGCAGTACTTCTTCAAGGCCATGCCACAGGGTTGTGGTAAAGCTGGTGTTAAAGTTTGGTTCTCCTGAATTGTAGTCCTGAGTCTTTTCCCCTTGGCCCACTTATCACCTCTTTGAATTTCACTTTGGAGGATTGAAGTATTTTAATTTTTAAAGAATTTGTTGATGGCTTCCAATGAATGAAGTGTTCATTGGAAATAGAATATCTAAAAGCTGGAAACTAACCAAGAAAAGAGTCTTGTGTCCACTTAATGATTATACCCACAGTAACAGAGATAGGTGCCTGGGAGGCTGCCTCTCCTGCTCTAGTAACATCACCTGATGTGGGGCCAGCTATCTCGGAGAAGACTGTAAGAGTCAGAAGTATCTGGTTCTGCTCCTGAGAGCTTTGCCGGCCCATGCTTTTGCCTAAGATCTAAGAAAGAATGACAGAGGAGAAAGGATCCTTCTCTGATTTCCTTCCATGAGCCCACGTCTGGGCTAAAGCGATATCAATGCCAGTGAATGCTCCATGCCAGGCTGGCTGGGTCTCATTCTGTAGTCTAGGATGCTCCAGATGAGCCCAGAATGAGGAAGCGGATCACTTCCACCTCTGTTCTCCCCACCCTGGAGCCCAGGGCTGGGATTACCGGCCTAAATTCCACACCTAGATCTAGAGACAGAATTTAAATGCACATTTTTTAAAACTCTGCTTCCAGAATTTCCGATTCTGTTTATATGGTATTTTAGCTGCTTCCCAGATGATTCTGATATTGGCCCTAATTACAGCAATCCCTGGAGGCTTTGATGCTATCAGGCAAACACAGTGAGGCTGCAGAGGAGGAAATAGCCCTGACCAATCCAGTGAAAGCTCTTGTAGTGGGATCCATCTGCTTGCTTGCTTTACTATGATTCCTGCACTATTGCCAGAGAGGACTCTGAGGATGATTCCAAGGGACAAGGGACAGTAGAGAAGGGATGTGTGCACAAGATTCATTCTTTTCATGCAGATGAAACGTTCAGTAATTACAACTTCTTGTCATACACGAAGGCTCAATTGAGAAGACTCATGAGCAGTGTTCGAATTATCTAGATCAATTGATCCTGATAGCAAGAAGATCAGGCTTCCATCAAGCTAGGCAATTATCTGGATAAATGAGGCAACTAACTGAAAGCCGACTTTTCAGTAACACAGACACACATGAATTCACTGGGACAAGTGGAGCTGACGGGGCTGGGGGAGAGGAAGGAGCCAGAACCCAAACAGTTTCATAACTATAATGACCTCCTCTGGTGTGTGTGGTACTAAGTAACCCAGTCACTACCTTACAGGAGCAAAGAGGTAGAGACAGGCTAAGGTAGTGGTGAGTGGCAGGTTCTGAAAGCAAGCCATCCAAAGCCACAGAGTTGGAGTGGCTATGACAAGTTCAGTACCAAGAGCATACCTTGGAATGTCACATGAATGTCTGGTCACTTACAGTAGACAACAGTAACAGTGCATATGCTTGTGAGTACGCATGCACACTCATACACATACCCTACATAGAAATGGAGAAAAGTTCCCTCTCTGAGCTGTAAATTTAAATGAAGTCCGGAATAGTGAAGGCCATTTGTAAGGTCTGCTGAGCTAATGGATTCATAATGACTTTTAAAGCTTCACTCGGGTAAGAAATACTGTTCATTTTTTAATTGCATATAATTATACTTTTTCATAATCTAGGATGGCATAGCAAAAGTAAATCTACTGGCTTAATTATAAATCTTTTTATTATCTGGAACCCTGCTGAAATAAGAGGGAAAAGAAACAACTATTGTTTTTCTAATCTAAGAGAAAGGGTTTAAACAGTACATGCCCTCAGTGTTAAATGAGTTAGGTTGCTTTTGATAGAGCAACGCTAGCTCGTCATATATTCCACACTGCTCTAGGAGGCAATATGCAGGTGTGCTGGGACATTCTGATGGGCCAGAATTAAGGCTGCAGCATGGCCTGGGGAGCTAGGCAGCAGTCATCTATTTGAGAAGCTGAGAGTTTGCCACCTGGAGAGTCAAGGTGGGAAGCTTCCCGCTTGAAAGAGTTGGAGGTTGGTAGAGGCAACGGGAAGGTGTTGAGAAGCCAAAGATGATGCTCCAAGAGCCGAATCCGATTTCCCACGCTTCAGACTTTTGCCTAATAATTTCTCCCTAACACCCTTAGATTTATAGCTATTCACACTGCTATTAGTGACCCTGGGGAGGGGGACTCGCCTCTCAGGAGTATAGGATGATAATGTGGCTGTGAGCATTGCCTTCAGAGTGAGAACAAGTGCTGAGATCTCAGTTTCTTGTAAGGTAGAAATGCTGAATCAATTGTGTGCAGGGAGATGGCACCGTTTGGAAGGATTCGGGGCAAATTTGACTGTCAACAGTGATGCTGAGGGAATGAAAGGGACACATACCTCATAGAGACGCTGCCATGCTCCCCTCCAAGCCTAGTTCATGGCTTATCTCATCACAAAGGAAGAAATCCTACCTGCCTGACAGAGGACACTGCCTCTTGAAGGGAGCAGAGCACCTACTATGATCAAGAGACATCCTGTGCGTGGAAACCTGGGAGAATAGGGTTGCCACTGAGTGTACCAGGCAGATGTTGTAGAAGGCACTGAGACATGTCTTCTCCCTAGCTTAGGAATCCATGACCCTCTGAAAGGCTCATCCATCAGTTTGGATGCCCCAATATAAGTGAATCAATTATTCAGTCATTGTTGGGGGGGGCATGGAACCCAGAAAGAAAAACCAATTAAGTTCTTAATGGTTGAACAACTCATTTGGGTCCAATAGAGATGAATGATGTTGCTGCCCATCTCAGAGGGAGAGGCAGCTTCTTGGGAAGAGACGGGCATGTTGTAATTAGCATCCTCAAGTCCCTTGGATAGTTTTATACCACTCTCCGGTAAGTCTACCCCAACTCACACAGACCCTATGACAACAACACCAGTAACCCCAAACCACCAAGGTTGCCCTTAGTCTCCCAGAACTACCGTCACATCTGCACCTGAGGCCTGGCACCTAGTGCTTCCTTCTCAAACTGCAGCCTCTGTCCTGGCAGCCACTGGTCTCTGATCTCTACCTGGAGTCTCCCTTTCTTCTCCTCTTGTTTGTTCTGGCTCCAAACTGCTGTCCTTGCACCAAGTCTGCTGAGAAGTGGTATTTGATTTTTAACCCTATCTCCAGAAAGAAGCAGACTCTCCAGTTACTAATTCCCTACCTCCTGTAGTCAGTGTGGGCTTTCTGGGAGATGTGGAGATACAAAGGTGATTTTTTTTAAAAGAGCAAAAAAAGACCACTATATCTAGAAACTTCCCTTCTGCAGCTTATAGGATGATAATGGCTATAAACACATATGGGAACATCTGAGCTTGGCTAGCTAATGTGAATTTCTTTATGGTAACCCT
Organism: Peromyscus aztecus; assembly: GCA_902168405.1. Classification (NCBI taxonomy): domain Eukaryota; kingdom Metazoa; phylum Chordata; class Mammalia; order Rodentia; family Cricetidae; genus Peromyscus; species Peromyscus aztecus. The sequence continues at coordinate 20,399 of CABHPQ010160486.1, read as the reverse complement.
ATTTCCTGTACCATGTTTCTAGTCAGTGGAGACATAGAGCAGCAAGTGACTATCCTAGGAGACATGTTTCATCCCTTAATTCTCTCATGGCACTCCAGGCGTGTGTCCATTTAGAATTGCAGTCCCTGGGACCTTCACCAATAGACTTGACCTTTCTTGGTCTCAGTGTTTTCATCTAACCAAAGGACAAGGAGAACACCTCACCTGGAGAACGGCAAGGGTTGGAGGACCTAGGAAAGTCAAGCGCCTCGTGGGATCAGAGGCCTGGCACCCCATGCTCAGTTGCTGGCTTTTGCTGCTGCTGCTGTTCCTTCTATTATTAGGCACAGAAACCTGGCTACTCCTCCCTGCTTTCCCTCTTGCTGGTAGCTTGACCTTGGTTGGGCTGCATAATTTTTCAGACTTAGTCTTTGCATCTGTTAGATATGTGATTAATATTTTCTATCTTACCAGTTATGTGCAGGCTTGGCAATAACGTATAGAAAGCCCAACCAAGATGGCCTCAACATGCCAAGATCCATTTGTCTCACTTAGCATAGATTCCAGGGAGCTGCCACGTTAGTCGGCACAGCAGGGCTCCAGCATCAGGACCCACATCCCCTTGATGGTGTCAGGTGTTTCAGCCTTTCTCACCCATCACTGCGCCCTGATGTCCCAGTCGGACTACTCTTCTTTGAAGGTGTCATCCTTGTTCTAGGTGTGGAGGAAGAGGAAGAGTCAGATTCAGAGTGTCCGCCTCTTTGTAGCTATATGAGCCCACAAGCCTTCCCATGGCCCACACGGCAAATCTTCGCTTACATCATCTTGACCAGGACAGAGACGACTGCAGAGGCTGTCAGCCAACACTCTCTGACACTTGTACTGATGGAGCTGCTATGAGGATACATGCGCTGGTGTGTGTTAAAGCGCTTTGTAAGTGCTTTACAAAAGTAAGTTGTTATCCTCACCCAAACCCTGCACAAAGGAAAGGCCAGTCAAGTGGCAAGTGATGACTATATTGTTCAGGCCTTTTAACCCACACTGAGATAAATGGAAGGCATTTGGAAGGCGAGGGTAGCTTTAGCACCAGCTGACAGGTCCTATCCTCTTGCAGGCTAAGCTGGGGGTTATCCTGTTTCATTCTGCTGGAGAGATGATGCTTGGATTGAGCTTGGTGGATTCAATTGTCTCTGCTTGATATAACTGTGAGGCTATAGCCTAGATAAATACAGAGAATCTCTATGAACAGCAGGAAGTATTCCTGAAAGACTCATTCACCAGTAATGGGATTATGTTAAGTTAATGATAGGTAGTCCTTAATGTGTGCCCTCCCCATTCATGTAGCCTTCTGACATCCTTAATAAGCATCTGCTATTTTTTAACAGCTTTATTGAGGTATAATTTATGTACCACGAAATTCACCGCTTAGTAAATGTACACCATTGTGTGACTATCACTACAATCCAATTTTAGAACAATCTCATCTCTCCCAAATGGTCCTTCATGCCAATTTGAGGGCAGCCCCCATTCCTAGGCTTTGCTGCAAAGGACAGGCCTGTTTTCTACCTCGATGGGGTTGTCTTTTCTAGACACTTCATCCCAATGGGGTTGTACATTATGTGGTCCTTCGCATCTGGCTTCTTTCACATGAAGTGATTTGAGGGTTTGTCCTTGTTTCAGCAGATAACCATAGTTTGTTACTTTTGATGGCAGACAAGTATCTGTTACATAGATTCACCCTGTTTTATTTATCTTTTACCAGCTGGAGAACATTTCAGCTTTTCACATGTTACTTCCCTTATGCTGTGAGCATTTATGACCCTATCTTGGTGGAGATGCGTGTTTTCATTTCTTATGTGTAGATGTCTGGAAGTAGAATTGCTGGATCGTAGGACAACTTTATACTTAACACTTTTGGGAACTGCCAGACCATTTTGATCCTCTCCATCAGCATTTTGTATTCCTATGTGCAATGTTCCAGCAACACTTATCATTCCATTTACTTCACATCCTTACCAAAGGCTCCTTGGGATTGCAGCCTTTTTGTTGGGCATGAAATTTAACTTGCAGTTTAAACTTTATTTCCTTGGTGACTAATGATGTTGACCCTTTTCCATGGGCTTACTCAGTTGACATATCTTCCTTAGAGAAGAGTCTTTTCGAGACTTCTGCCTGTTTCAAAGTAGAGTTAGGGACTGGAGAGATGACTCCAGAGGTACAGTGTTTATTTCACAAGCATGAGGACCTGAGCTTGAGTCCCCAGGACTCACATAAAGCAGGAGCAAAAAGCACACGTCTGTAACCCCAAAGCTTCTACAGTGATATAGGAGGTACAGACAGGAGAATTTCTGGAAGCTTATAAAACAGCCAGCCTGAAGATAGATACCCAAGGTCTTCTTCTGACTTGTACACTGGCTCTATGGTATACCTGCTTTACACCACACACACACACACACACACACACATACACACCTCTCTCTCACCCTTCCCTCTCCCTCTATTTCTCATACACACATATTTAATTAAGTAGATTTAACTTTTTAGAACAGCTTTACATTCACAGCAAAATTCCCCATGTCTTTGCCCAACCTGCATGCTGGCAGTGCCCAGAGCCTCCAATTTGTACTAAGATTCACTCATTCCCAATGCTGTGTACATTCTGTGTGTCTGGAAAACACATAAAGGACAGGTACCTGCCGTTACAGTATCCTACAAAGCAGTGTCTCTGCCCTGAAGCCTCTGTATGCTGTCTATTCATCCTTCCCTCCCACAACCCCTAGCAAACACTATTGTTTTTACAGTCACCATAGGTTTGCCTTTTCCAGAACGTCTTATAGTTTCAGTCATATAGTACGCAGCCTCTTTAGATTGACTTCCTTCACTTACTAACATGTACTTCAGCTTCACCCTTGTTTTTATGGCTTGATAGATCTGCTTTGTTTTGGGGGGGTTGCTTTTGGTTTGGGGTTGGCTTTGGCACTGAATAATACTACATTGTCCAGATAAACCATTTATCAAGGACATCTTAGTTGTTTCCAAGTTTTGGCAATTATGAGTAACATCACTCTAAGCAACCACGTGCAGATCTTCCTGTAGACATTTATTTTCACCTCACTTAGGTAAATGTCAATGAGCACAATGGCTGTGTCTTCTATAACTAACCCCCAAGAGATGGCTCTCTGCATCCTCAGCATCAGTGAGGGAGAACCTCCACTGCTCACTTGTGGGCATTCACTGTTGATGGTGTTCATCATCTGGGAGCTGCATAGCAGCGTCTCACGGCCTATTTTGTAATTTCTTTCTTGGCCTTTGATGTTGGGATCTTTTCTTATGCTTAACAGCCCTCTGTTGATTTTCTTTGGTGAAGTGTCCTTTAACATAAATCACTAGGCCTATTTGTCATTAGGTGGTTTGTGATCTTATTGCTAAGTTGTAAGAGTTCTTTGTCTATTTTTGGATAGTAATCCTACATCAGATCTGACTTTGGTAAATATTTTCTCTCATGTTGTGACTTACCTTCTCATTCTCTTGACTTTTGCCCAGTTTTAAATTGGGTTTCTGGCTTTCTTATTGTTGACTTTCAATAACTCTTTATAAGCTCTGGACATGCTATTCATCAAGGATAGAATTTACAAAATGATCTCCCAGAGTGGGGCTTGTCTTTTCATTTTCTTAATACAAGTCTTTTTAAGTGCAAATGATTTTAATCCTGATAGCATCAAAATTCTTGATATGTTCTTTTATTGCTTGTGTTTCTAGTGTGAATTAAAAGTACACAATGGTTTTCCTTTATAATGTTAGCTCTTAAATTTTTGTCAATATCAGTTTTTGATTCATCTGTGGATGTACTGTGAGACTAGATATAAATTCATTTATTCCCATGCAAATATTACAAGTACTATAAACCCAGAAGTTTATTTCTGAATTGTTGGTTCTGTCCCATTGGCCTATATGTCTATAATCATGCCAGTACCACTCTGTGCAGATTAATATAGCTTTATAGCATGTTTTAAAACCAGTCAGTGTAAGTCTTCCAACCTTACTCTTTTTTAGTTTTTGTTCACTTAGCTCTTCTGGGCTCTTTGCATTTTCATATAAATCTTAGATTGTCAACTTCTAAGCACCAATTATCTCAGGGACTGAGATTTTGATAGGACTTGTATTTAATCCAAAGATAATTTAGGAAAAACTTCCATCTTGGCGTTTTTCAGTCTTCCTAAATCCCTGTTCATTGTCTCTGTTTATTTAGAGTTACTTTAATTTCTCCCAACAACTTTCTTTAGAGGGAAGTACAAAAAATTTTCACTTCTTTTGTTGTTTATCTCTATCTAGTCTTTTGTTATTTCTATGTTATTGTGAATGGAGTCATTTTCTTAATTTCTCTTTGGGATCATTGCTTGTATTTGGAATCAAAATTCTATTTTGCATATTGCCTTACATCTTGGAAACTTACTGAATTTATTTATTAGTTCTAGTGATGTTTTTGTAGATTCCTTAGGGTTTCTTTCTTCTTCCCATATAGGATTGTCTACAAATAAAGACAATTTTTCTTCTATCTGCCTTCCAATCTGGTTGCTAGGCATCTCTTATTGAATTTGAGATGTTATAAGACACTCTGAAAGAGTGCAGGGAGGGTCCCCAGAGCAGATAATATGATCACTCTAAGAAGGAAGGCCTTGCAAATTGGGGCTGGGATGGCCAAAGGGACCATGGAGTCCCCACTGGGCTGCAATGAGTTTGAGTTCACTGATTCATTTTCTGGAGAATGAGGAGAAAGAACAGCATGCGAGAGGCATGTTCAGACTTGAGGCACCTTGACAAGGAGACAAGAGAGGCTGGCTGCCTTTCAGAGCTGTTGAACTGCCCCCAATTTTTACTCTGCTCTGTAAAGAAAAGGGCTATTCTCTTCCCATTAATCTGGATGCTTTTCTCTTAAGCAGGGACAATCTACCCACTCGTTGCAACAAAAATGGAGGTCATGGTGACATAGGGCAGCCTCATGTATGTGTGTGAGCACTTTTGCCACCACAGCAGTAACTCCACACTTAACAAGTCCACTGCTCTCCACTGAGGCGCCTTTTAAATAACTCCTCATTACTTAATATGCAATGGCTGTTAAGGCTATGTGAGCTATTATCTGTTTATGTTGACTATTAATAAATTCTTAGACCATATCGTGTGGGTTTTAATAACTCCATAGGAAGAGAAGTGTGACCAGGAGGTGAAATCTCAAGCAATTACAAATTCGTAGTTTGAGTGTTTTGGGTTCTTTTTTTCTAATGCACAGAAGCCATTCACTTACAGGGAAATTAAATACACAGGCCTTTGCCCTTACTTAGGATTCTGTCCACACACAGGGAAGGAGCTCAGAGCAGACATGCAGTCCTGGTGGGAGCAGCCTGCTGGTTTAGCTGTAGCAGGGACTGCCCTAGGCACAAGCCTAGTGCTTGTTAGGTTCCTTGCCTTGAGTCTCAGCTTTTCCTGGTGGACTGAAAACCTCTGTAAGGACAGGAAGGTTGCAGGGAGTCTGTGTGCAGCTAAGCAAGGCTTTAAAATGCATCACTCTAAATCAGCCTTGAAATAGGGCTTCTCAGGTTGGCCCGCTTGACTGCTCCCAGATGAGACCCGGGAAGCTGCCCTGCACCCCCACATGCATGTCCTTGCTTGTTGGAGACAAACAGGCATGAGACCATGTAAAACCAGAATTGAAGTATCAAGCCAGGGAGGTCTGGTTCCATCATCATGGTCCTGGGAGGTCAGACAGAGGCAGAGGGGATGCCAGATCTCAGCCAGGACATAGAAATAGACTCAAATCACTTTGACATCAGCCATTATTTTTAGAATCAATACCAAGCCTTTTGATACAGTCTTAATTCCTTTTCTTTTCTTACTATCTGTGGAAGGGGTGGTAGAGTTCCTTCTCCATGTAGCTGTGGAAAGAAAATCTTGATCCTGTCTTTCTGTGTACCTCCTTCTCTTTCATATAACTGAATGCTTGGGAAGTGATTGACAGAAGGAAGGGAGAAGGAAGAAGATAAGGAAGAGAAAGGAGGGAAAGAAGGAGTAAAGGAGAGGGTGAAAAAGGGAGGAAAGGAGAAAAAGAAAGGTCAGTAATGGATTCCAGTCTATTTATCATTCATTCACTCACTCATTCATTCATCCTGATAGGCAGGCGTAATGATAGACAGGATTTGTGATAGAAAGACACTGTGGTAGGCAGGCTGTATGCCAGGTGTCAGAGACATAGTAGTGACCAGAAGTGACCCCTTCCTTCCATGAGCTTGCTGACAACCGGGGGAAACAGATATGATTTATGTTCACACAATCGGGCGACATAGGCTCTATGATGGGCCAAGCTCTGAGAGTTGTTGGAACTCAAGGGTAGGGTGATCAACCCCCATACATATTTCTGAGAGTAGGTATCTGTCTTCTCCATGTGTGAACGCAGAGATTGGCAGAGGGAATAAACCATGCCAAGTTTGGAGAAAAACATCCAAGGCATAGTATTGTCAAGATGGCTGGGAGGGAAAGGCATAGAGTGCTGGTTAGACGGGGAAGCCAAGATGATGTGCCTGCAGATCTTGAATAGGCTAACAGTGTGTGTGTGCAAGATTCTGACATAGTTCTAAGAGAAAGGAGGGGCCCTCGATGAGGATGGATGGATGGATGACTGCTGATTGCCATGGTGTACAATGTGTTCGAGGGACCAGGAAGAGCACAGGGAGAAGATGAGAAGACTCTTGCAGAGAAAGACCGAAGGCTAGATGGAGGTGATGGCCAAGGGGTGAGCCAGCTTTGATCCACAGCCAACATCCTTAGTTAAGGTCTACGGTCATGGAAGGGAAGGGTAGAGTACTGGAGTCCAGAAAAACAGATTAGCCATAGAGGCAAATGTTAAGGTGGAGAATCTTCACAGGCAGGGAAATGTCCTTGCCACAGAACTTAAGGGGATTAGGAAAGGTGAGGAGGTCCTGCAGCAGATGCTACTCTAGGGCAGGAGGGTGTGGGCTTAGGGATCACATCCAAAGCAGCCCCATTCCAACACACCAAGCACAAGGCTCCCTTGGCAAGGAGAAACATGCACATCTCAAATAATGGTGGAGGAGAGGGCTTTGTGAGCACAAAGGGGCTCATTCATGAACTCACCAAGTTGTGCCTGTTGCCACAGTAACGAGTCAAGGGTTTGGCAGATCTAGGAGGGAGGAAAAAAAAAACCCCACACAACTAAAACAAAAACAAACCCCCCTGAGTTACAGTACTCAAAGCAAATTAGGTCACTGTTACGAGTTATTAATTTTAATGCATTAAGAAAAGTGTGCAGGGGGGAATGAAGGACTTTTTTTAACACAGCAAATGGGGAACAGGAAAAAGTACAACAATAATTATGCTGAAAGCAAAGTGAAGTGTTCCATAAAATGCAAGAAATGAACAAATTACACACCCCTCCCTCCTCTTCCCTCAAGTGTAGTTAGGAGTTGGTGGGGTGGGGGTGGGGTGGCTCCCTCACAGCCCTCTGATGCAATTATAAGCTCTCATCTTGCTTCTTTGTGTGTGTCGCGTGCTGTTACTTAAGCCAGGCTGAAAGTCGAGGATGAAAAAGAAAGCACTGAGGACCACTTTCCGGGGCTGAGTTATGTTTAGTATGGAATCGCGCTCTTAGGCAACTGTGCAGTCTGGTGAGGGGAAACTAGATGCTGTTAATAGATTCTCTAGGAACTAGAGACCCACTGGGCCTCCAGGCAGACTGGCATTTTGCTCTTTAGGCCTGGCTGACTCAGTGTGCCACCAGCTTCCCCAGCAGAATGCTGTCTCTCTGGCTGCAAAACTGGGTCACGTGCCACTCTGGCTTCCTTGGCTTTGGTTTAAGGCTTTCCTAGGGCCTGAAGGATCCCGCTAAGGAAGCCTAGGTCTCCCTCTCCTCGCAATGTCACCTCTGTTGGGGTCTCATCTTCCATCCTTTGTCCAGCCACAGTTCCTGAGCTGTCAAAGGCAGAACCAGAGGGCAGTGTGCCTGATTTCTGAGCCATCTCCCACAGCCCAGCCCACACCAGGGCATTCCCAACCTGTGGTCTTCCTACAAACCCCCACTGCCTAGGACAAATTAGGAAGCATTTCAAACCCCAGGAAATCAGATCCCTCCCCCAACTTTTCCATCCTCTTTTCTGGTTATCCTTCCCCAACCGTATCGGGTATTCAGCCAAAGAAATACCACTATGTTCTGTGGGTGGGAACCTTTGTCCCTCATCTCCACTCTGCTGGAATCCATCCTCGTTCTTCTCTGCTGAGGAATCATTTGTCCATCCTCAAGGTCACAGACATTTTTATGCAGAGTGTCACTCCCTTCTGTGGGCTCTGTTGAAAACACCTCGACTGTAGCACATATCAGCGTCCATGCATCATTGCACTCAACAGCTCCTGAAACCCTTGAGAAGCTCCACCTTTGAACCTCTGTCCAGCATGGGGGAGCATGAGGGCACTCAGCAAATAGTCGCTTTGTCGCTTTCCTTGCCTACATTCTCTTCTTATAAATAGAAAAGTTCCCAGACTTCACCAAAGTCTATTGCAAACTACAGATCCCCATGTAGCACGGCCCCCCACCCCTCACCCCATGTGACTTGGGCATCTGGAGTGCTAGAAATCCTGCCTGGACAATCTTCTTGGAAGATGGTTTCTCCAAGGTCACATATCCCATGAACAGCTACCTTGAGTTTTTGGGAACACATGAGGGTCCCACATAGATGAAGCGCTTGGCTCATACATGGATGTTGCTGGAAGCTTAGGAGGAGGGGGCAAGGGGGGAGTGTGCAAGTACTTGAGCCCTGGTTGGTTTCCACTCTGCGGTTAGGTGGCTTCAGTAAAGGTCATGTCCACATTTTCTTGTGCTCCCAAGGAGTAACGGTTAAAGCAGACCTTTCATTCTTTTCATTTGTTAAAATGTGTTATTTTTATGATAAACGGGGAAAGGAAATTGCAAGCCTGGCAGGATCTCTTAGAAGCCTGACTGACATGTTTCACATCTAGTATTGCAAAATAGGAAGGGATGTGGAATGGTGTGTGGGTAAATGTAGTACATGTACACATACACATATATGAGCATGTCCATGTGTTGTGATAACTTGAGCTAGTGTCTACTGAGTCACCGATGTGTGCCAGGTACGCAATGTGTGTGCGTCTGTGTGTACACAATGCTTTCCCAATCTGTGTGCTACAGTTAGACGCTTTCACCCCCACTTCAGCTACCTTTAGTATTTTCCAGACACTACCGGGAAGGGCAGATGTTTTCTCTAGAAGCTAATTTACTCTGTGAGTGGAAGGCTCCATTTTAATTGATTCTATCTTTCAAGATGCAAGGAACTTGTAATCTCAGCCCAATTGTCGATACTTTGCAGGTCTTTTCCCCCCAGCCTTTAGCATGCAGATAGGGCAAGCAGGGAGCTGCTGTCACAGTTCAGGATGAAAAAGAAGAGCAGCTCATGGTAATAATCCTCTTTTGATTTCCCCCCTTCCTTTCCCTACATCCTCTCTCAAATCCACTAAAAGGAGGGGAAATCCATAGCGATTAGAAAAACTTCTGACCAAGACATCTCTCTCCTTTTCCTTTCATTTTCTCCCCACCCTCTTTAGTATTCTGGAGCTGCCCCAAATAGCAGAGGTTTCCACCAGGCTTGGCTGTGCATAGCATCCCAACCACAGAATGGGAAAAGAAATGCTGTGCTGGAGAGTTTGTGATGATGCCAGGCGGCTTTGGTCACCCTATCGGGCAGTCTGATAACAAGTCACAGGGGTCGCCATGGTGCAGTCCAGGGTCTTCTACCGTGACAGGGAGAGTATGAAAGTCCGCTACCTACCACAGCTGTTTGGAGGACCCTTTCCGTGCTCCCCCTGAGCATTGTTGTATACCTTGGAAGGGCCTAGGAAGGAGAGCACAAAAAAGACTGGCGTGGCTCCAAAGCAGCACAGTGATGGTCACATGATAAGAAAATACTCTTTCAGCCAGGCAGCAGTGGTGCACACCTTTAATCCCAGCACTCAGGAGGCAGAGGCAGGCAGATCTCTGTGAGTTCGAGGCCAGCCTGGTCTACAGAGCACGATCCAAGACAGGCACCAAAACTACACAGAGAAAACCTGTCTCAAAAAACCAAAAAGAAAATACTCTTTCTAGCTCTCATTTTGTACCACTGAGATGTGGAGTTGTCTTAGTCAGTATTCTATCGCTGTGAAGAGACACCATGACCACAGTGACTCTTACAATGGAAAGCATTTCATTGGAGCTTGCTTACAGTTTCAGAGATTTAGTCCATTGTCATCATGGCAGGGTGCAGGCAGATGTGGTGCTGGAGAAGTAGCTGAGAGTTCTACATCTGGATCCACAGGCAGCAGGAAGAGAAAGACTCTGGGCTTGGTGTGGGCTTTTGAAACTTCAAAGTCTGCCCCCAGTGACATACTCCAACAAGGCCATACTTCCTAATCTTTTCAAATAGTGCCACCCCTGGTGATCAAGCATTCAAATCTATGAGCCGGTGTAGCTGGAGTTTTCTCCAGTCCTGCCCAGCCCCACGGACCCTACAACCGCTTATAAAATAATCACTCAGAAGCTCATATTAATTAAACTGCTCGGCCATTAGCTCAGGCCTACCATTGTCTATCTTTTATACTTAAACTCAGCCCATTTCTGTTAATCTATATGTCACCATGTGTTCCGTGGCTTTACCTGTTGCCTTTACATGCTGCTCCCTGGACGGCAGGCTGGTGTCTCCCCCAGGGTTCCACCTCCCAGCCTCTCTTCTCTGTTTGTCCCGCCTATACTATACTTCCTGCCTGGCTACTGGTCAATCAGCGTTTTATTTATCAATCAATCATAGCAACATATATTCACAACATACAGAACATCCCACAGCAAGCCAGTGGGGGCCATTTTCATTCAAACCACCACAGGGGGTATACTAGGTTAGGAATACTCAATGTCACCATTCACAGACAATTGCCTGTTTTTTTTTCCCCCCATAGCTGTAGTGACACATTTCGGATGCAAGACAGGATTCATCTCTGACCAGCAGTCTTCACTCCTGGAAAAGTGGGCCTAGACTTCATGTGACAATCTGAACAGGAAGTCCATGGGTACACAAAAAGCAAAGTTGTATGAAGGACAGTGGGGGATGAGTGTTTCTACACTTGACCGAGTCACTGTGGTGGATAGGTCATGTTACACATCCAGACATGCCTGATGAGTAGAAGGATCCGTTTTAATTGATCCTATCTTTCAAGATCCAAGTAGTTTATAATATCAGTTCACATGTGCATATCTGCTGCAAGTTTCACTCCAGCAACAAGCCCTGTTTCCTGAGCATTGCAGGTAGAGGGGGGAGGAAGGAGTATCTTCCAGGAAAAGGAAGGCTGCCTTCCTGAGGATGCTGCTGCTGCATGGCCCAGAGGAGACACTTGACCTCTTAGCCTCTGGCCTGGAGAATGGCTAAGCACAGGCAGTTGGGGTGGGGGGAGGCAACAGAGGGTAATCACAATGCCCTCACCTTGCCCAGGTACCCATGTCCCCAGAGGTTGTTAGCATTAGCTTAGTGAACAATGCAGCTATGTGACTGGCAGCCACAGAGGGCAAGAAATCATGTCTGGAGGAGAGAGCAGGTGGGTCTCAATGAGCTACCTGTCCCTGAAATCAGCTCTCCTGTTCAGCCTTGTACTAAGCTCAGCTGGAAACTGACAGCAGTTTCTACTTAATCCATGAATCCCCCAATCTTCTGCAGGCAGCTTGTGGGACTCCTGGTGTGCAGTGTGGGAGAGCTCCTCCATCCATTGTCAGTTCCCAGACTCAGATCACTGGCACGGCAAGAGCTGCTGGTCAGGACAGCCCCCATGTGCTGTTTGCCATTCTCACGCAGTCAGGATGCTTGAAGATTAGATCCCAGGGCCACCAGCAGCCTAGGGAATGGTCAGAGACCATGCAGTGAACGTATATGGTGAAGGACAGTGAAGCTACAGAACAGGAGTTTATCTACCCATCCCTTGGCAGAGCTTTGCAGGAGTCTGTAAGCTGCTCCCCAAACTGTTGAGAAAAAGGGCACACCCCTCTCTAGGGCAAGGGTGCCTCCTTTTTCCTTTGCTCTAAGGGATTGGCTCTCAGGGATCTTTGTTTTACTCCTTTCCACCATAGCACCCACAGACACACTCATACAGAGAGAGAGACAGAGACAGAGAGAGATGATCTCATAATGAAGAGACATACCTAGAGATGTGAATCACTCTACTAAACAACTTTATTCTCAACCACAGAGAAGCCAATCAGAAGAGTACTGGGGTGGGTGGGGGGGGGGGGGGGGGCTGCCAGTGACCCAAGATCATCCCACAGCAGACAACTGATTATGTTAGTCAGCACAGGTGAACAACAGCAGAGGCCAGACAGAGTGAGCATGGGGGTCACTCTATTTGCGTAGAAAGCAGGGATTTTAATGGAGCTAAAGTACTCCTCATCTGTAATTCTTCTTCTATATCACCCAGTATTCCTGCCTTTAAGTAAATCCTGCTCTCCAGCTGGTTTCTGGAAGGGAGCCAACAGATGCAGACAAGCAGTCCGCACAGGTCTAATGTGTGAAGTCAAATACACCCTAATTGCAAGTGGACACAGACAATGGTGACCAGAGCTAATGGGCATTTAGCCTCCTGCGTGCATGGAAATCCTCTTTAGTTTAGAGTCCAATCATTTTTTGTTTCGTTGAACAAACATTCTTGAGCACTTAATGAATGTCTTGCACTACAACAAGTGTGTGAAGGAGGTTTTCTGAGGCTTGGTGTAAGCAGGACAGTGAGAAGCTAATTTGTTTTAAAGATTGCTTTACTCTCTCTGTAGTATGGGGAGTGGCCAATTCAAAGTGACTTGTCCCGGACAACCAGGTAGGTAGACTCAGTCAAGTGGGAGATGACAGTGTCTTTAACTAGGAAACAGAGAATGGAGGAAACCAGGTCAAGAGGTCCCTGATCAGTCAGTCCAAGACACCCGTTTATTAGCATCCTTGCACAAAGCACCATGGCACATGCTACACAGAGAGTGAGGAACAACCTTTAGCGGTCAAATAAAAAGAGTTTTGCAATGGATTGATCGAAGGGGATGAGGGAAAGGGGAATTAGGGACTGTGCTGTATGCTTCAACTGGAACAAATGGGGAGCTGAAGGAGCTGCTCCCACTGATGATCAAATGAGAGAATGAAGGTTTGAGGGGAAAAGAAATGGACCCCCCACCCCCATTTGATGCACTAAATAAGAATCTACCACAGAGCTTCTACATGTGGGTGTCCAGGAAACATTCAGATGTGTGCGCTGTGACCCAAGAGAGAAACCTCTCCTGGGATTAAGGGAAGGTTCTGAGCCAAACCTATAAGAGATGCAGGGAAAGGGGGCATGTGAAGATGGATACAAAAGGCAAAGCGAAGAACCTACGGAGAAGCAGGCAAGTCAAGAGAGCATGCTGCTATGGAAGAACAGTGAGTAGTGGGCAGAGGACTCTGGTGATGGGTAGGCTGACCAGTACACTAGGACGAACAGTTACAAGGTCACTAGCAACCTCAGAGTGTCATTTAGGAGGATGGGCAGACATTGACACTAGAATGCTCTGGGAGGTGGGCAGAGTGGGGTCTGAGAAATGAATATACACTATAAATGATGCTATCAGGAAGTTGAAAAGGAGAAAACAAAGAAATAGCCACAGAGGAATATGGACCAAAGGCAGACTTTGCTGTTACTGCTGCCATTGCTATTATTGTTTTTCAATAACTAATCCTATTAAGAAAATGAAAGGGTAAAATGGTCAGAACAATGCCCCTAGAAGTGCTAAAGAAAGAGTTCTGTAGATAGAATTCAAGTCCTTAAGGTAGAACCTTGTGATTAAATAAGGCGGCTTCACAAGAAGAGAGGGGACTCTAAGACACTCATGCTCCCTATCTCTTGCCATATGATCACTCCACTACCTACCTTGGGACCCTGCCATCAAGAAAGCCAGCTGCAGCTCTGGATTTAACCGTGCATTAAGCCATGAGCGTGAGGCAGAGTGGAGAGGCTGAAAATGGATAGGACAAATAGAACTCTGATTGTAAGGGTTTCCATAGGAATGGAATCGACAGGATATACAACTGGGAAGCCCTGAAATGGGTCTTATTAGGAGAATTGACTTGTGTGGTTATAAGGATGGAGAAGTTTTATGATAGACTTTCTGTGATCTTCTGGGGGTTAGGGAAGAGAGTGGTGTGGCTCAGCCCAGTGATGGCAGATCTAGAAAGGACCAGTAATGTAATTCTCATCCTGAGACCACAGGCCTAAGAAGCTAGGAGACAACTGTGCACATCCCAGAGTCCAAAGGCTGGAAAAATTGTATGTCCAAGGGCAAGCACAGGGTACCCCAGCTCTAGAGGGACAGAATTGCTTTTTTCTCTGTCATTTGCTCTCTGTGGGCTCAGTTAATTGGATGATGCCCACCCACATTGAGGGCAAACCTTCCCAATTCAATTCACAGATCTAAATGCCAGTCTCTTCCCAAATCATCCTCAAAGACATCCCATTAGTGATGCTTTACCAACTCTCTCAGCATCCCTCAGCCCAGTCACACTGATGTTTAAAGCTAGCCATCACAGGGCGAACTGAATGCTGGGGTAATTCTGTCCAACACCTCTGCTCATCCCAGAATTAGAGAAGCAGGTCATGAAGCAACCTGGACTTTTGTGTATGGTGCAGGGAGGATAGCCTAGGCAAGAAATGGGGTATGTATAGTGGTGGGGGATTGCCTAGGGAAAGATTTGGTATGTGGGGGGGGGAGGATGTTGTCTACATGAGGATTTCATGTATATGTGTGTGGTGTGCTGGTGTGTCAAAGAGATTGCCTAGGTGAGGATTTGAGGTGTCTCTGTGTGTGTGTGTGTGTCTGTCTGTCTGTCTGTCTGCGTGTCTGTATGTCTGTGTCTGTGTGTCTGTGTGTGGGAAGGTACCTAGGTAAGAATTTGGTGTATGTGGTATTGGGGGAGGGAGGGTAAGCTGAAATGATAGACCATAATTTCCATACTGATTGGTAAGAAGGTGAATGTACAGAAGTCTGTCTGTCTACAGGGCAGAGAGAAAGTCAAGGAGCCAAATAGAGGCACTTTAAATGTGATCAGAGAACAGATCTCCCTTAACACAGAATTTAGGAAACAGCCGAGAACAGTCAGAAGAGTCAGGGAGTGGTGAGCATAGAATATTAGCACTTCTGAATGGAAGTTTTCAGAGAAAAGGGCCCCCTCCAGAAAAACAAAACTGAGCAGAGGCAGCAGCTTGTCTTAGGACTGTTTCATCTGCAAGCCCAAACCCACATCAAATGGACCACATAGCACAGTGCCATGGGGGAATCTTTACAACCCAGCAAGTTTAGGGCCGCCTCTTGCTCAGCAGGGTGTTGATTTGATGGTACCGTGACAGTGTTGGGCATTTGTCTTCATCTGACCACTGCCTCTCATGGAAGGTCAGATGCAGCTCACAGTGGTGAGAAAGTCTGGGCATCCTACAGATGGAGTCGGTTACAGGGGGCAGATCAATGGCAAGGTCAATTAGGAGAATGATCTTAGGAGGGGATGCCCCCATTCCTAACCTACCTGCTTACTATCTGTTTAACTCTGGGAAAACTATTTAATTTTTAAAATCCTTTCTCCATACAGGAGGGAGGACGGTAAGTGCTCTGTGGGGTTAGTGTGAAGATTAAATGATAGAATTAAACGACAAAATTAAATTATATCATTATAAACACATTTAGCAAAATGCCGTGCATGTAGTAATGGCTCAATAAACGGCACTTGGATTAATGATAGTACTCTTATGTGTAATCTGGAAGTCAAACGGAGGTATATCTCTTCTATCCATACTGTGCTAGCATGTGCCACTGTCAACTTAGGCCAGTCCCGCACATCTTTTACCTACCCCTGTGCCTGCTCCGGCTACAACTCCTGCAGTTTGAATGCATCAACTCAAAAAGTGTCTGTACCTAGACTGAAAGCCGCACATGCCTCTGCAGCCACGCTTCTGTCAGGGAAAGGGCTTCTCTTCCAGACCACAAAGGCCTCACTCAACTGGCCGTGTGCTCAAGAGACCCAACTGGCAACATGAAAAACAGGCACGTCCTTGGCCTCAGCAGCTTGTGTGACCAGAGAGCTCCGTCCCAGCACTGTGTTCTCTAACTGGAGAAGCAGGCTCGCCACAGATGTGTGGCAAGCCTTGGGTGGTGAGTCCACATCAAGGACCTAGTTATCAATTATTCTAATTGTTATTCCTCACCATGGCCAGCACCGCCAGGCTTTAAAGTAGTTTCCATCCTCCAGATCTATAAACTTGCCCTTGGCTTATTGAGCCTACCACGCTCATTTAACAGAAGGGATTTTAATTACTCAACAGGAACTTCAGAAAAGGGGAAGTGAGGAGAATATGTGGCTATGATCAGTTTTTAACCAAGGGGCCCAGCATTTTTCTTTCTTAGGGGCAAGGCCATTTATGAAGGCCCCACCTACCACAGGGCTCTCACCCACTCATCCCACAAGAGATCCCACACAGAGAAATCAGATTTAAGAAAGCAATAAAAGGCCTTAAGTCTCTAAACAACCTCTGCGTTAACGGCCTCGAAAGCAGAAAAACCCTTTTCCTTTGATCCTAGCACCCACCCACCCCCTTCCCTTGGTGTGGGAAGAATATCTTACAAGCTGGTCCCTCACTCCCTGTAATGTGCACAGAGTAGGGAATCCTTGTACACACTGTAATCCACTAATCATGGCTGCCTGGTATCCAATGTAGAAAAAGATTCTGCAAAGTGATACTCAATTAGTAATGTCTGCATTGGCATAAGGGTGAAGAATGGAATGCCCTCTGTATTTATCTGCAACCTTTATCTTATAAACCCCCAGGAGGCATAGGAATTATCATTTTAATTCTCTGTGTCAATGCACCTAACATATGCCACAAGTCTTTGGTGATGACTGTAAAGAATACTTATGTAGAAATAGAAGATTTCCACCAGTTAACTGAAATCTGACGCTCACTCTGTTCTCTGTGAGCACACT
This sequence comes from Peromyscus aztecus, assembly GCA_902168405.1. Classification (NCBI taxonomy): domain Eukaryota; kingdom Metazoa; phylum Chordata; class Mammalia; order Rodentia; family Cricetidae; genus Peromyscus; species Peromyscus aztecus. The sequence goes on along the minus strand of CABHPQ010160486.1, from coordinate 3,345 downwards.
CATCACCTTGTCAGAGAATAAGCAGCTCAGTTCACAAAGACTTCCCTACACTAAAACTCCTTGAACAATCTAAAGCACCATCGTAAATATTAGACACCAAATTGTCAAAATAAATGAAGGGGGAAGTTTTGCAGTGTGGCAAATTCTTGTCTTCTACTGTTAAATCATGTTTATTTGCTTACTTGTGATTCACTGGCTCTCCCCAGCATCCAGGATGCTACTGAGTCCAACCGGACACAGGCAGAGGAGGGAGCACCATGAAAAGCAAGTGAATGATAAACATTTTATTGGTGTTCCCAACATCCATCTCACTCACTCAAGTCGTGTGTCCTTCATCCACTGTGCCCAGCCTCTCTTCCCTCTGAGAAGCATGCATCATGATGTGCCAGCCTCATAATTCTGAGAACGCACAAAACTAGTTTCCCAGGAAGCAATAAACATGCCAGGGATGATCGTGGAGTCTTACGGAAGCCCGGCTTGGAGAGATGAGTCACAGGATCTAAATTCCACCCTGTCACCGTAAGCTGTGTAATCACACATCAAGAGAAATAGGAGCTGAGCCTTTATCGGATGCACTGCCAGACACCTGTGCCAGGCACAGCTGGGCAAGAAGGGCAAGATTCTCAGTCATCTACCGAATTCCCCAGAATGTTCTCCCTGTGATGAGGTCCATCTCCAAGGCTGGGAAATAGGTGTGGAGGAACAAATGAGAGTACCTGTGGCCACCAGTAATTACACTAGCCACCAGAAACCTGGCAGAAGTTGGGCTGCAGGAGGCCATTGGTCCCGTTCTCACCCAGCTCGTGGCTGCACAGGATGGTACAGGAGGCACAATGTGTGTTGAGGGGCGACGAAGTTTGGAAAGATTTTCTGATTCACGGGTTTGTCACTCTTCTTTTATTCTTTTATGTTTTTATTATGATGAAATGTATAAAACATCACACTGTCGTGATTTTTCAAGGGCACAACTCATTGGCATTAATTACACACACAGGCTTGTACAACCTCCACTGCTCTCTAGTACCGGAACAGTCTCAACATCCCAAACAGCACTTCTGTTCCCACTAAATAATAACCCTTTGGTGGCTCTTGGTAAGAGCTCATTTCTTTTCTGTTTTTATAAATTTGGCTGTTCTTGATGTTGCATTGCATGGAATTGGATTCATAGATTGGTCCTGATTTGACTTCACATAATTACTTTCATGGTCCATTCTTATGAAGTGTCTGTCAGAATTTTTCCTCTTTTGCCACTGAATGGTATCTGTTGCAGTGTAGAGGAGGACCACACCTGCTACAGGAGAAGTAGGCTGGGAGTCCTGCCTCTCTTTGATTATGGTTTACAGCTGGAAGATCAAATGTAAGGAGAACCTGGGTCTCTGGGTTAGGCATATCTTTAAACCTTCGTTTGCTTTATAGAGGTGTAAAAATGGGGGATTTGGTCCAGCTCTCTTCTGATGTCCTCAGCAGCTTCAAAATCTCCATTCCAAACCTGAACTCATTCAGGAAAGTTCTAGGTGATGTTCATTCCAAGTTGAAATATCCTCAGTTTACAATATCCTAGTGCATGGTAAAAATCTATTCACAGAGATTTTGCCTGTCATCATCTCCATCATCCCTCCTTCTCTCCTCCTCTTCCTCATCTTCTCATCCTCCTCCCTACCTCTCCCTCTTTCCTTCCTTTCTTTTTTCTTCCCCTGCCTCTTTCTCCTAAGCCTTCTTTTTCTTCTTGGTGGCCTTGGGAGTTGAACCCTGGATCCTCCCACACCGAGCTACATCCACAGCTGTTTTCCATTGTTTGTTTGTTTGTTTGAAACAGGGTCTCACTATGTAACCCTGGTTGTCCTGGAACTCACTATGTAGACCAGGCTGGCCTCCAACTCAGAAATCTGCTTCCCTCTGCCTCTCAAGTGCTGGGATTAAACACCACCATGCCCAGAGTTGTTTTACTTTTAGTGAACAACCTCTTCTGTAATCACACCACACAGTCTGTCTTTCTACACTGGTGAGTTTAATTCTGTGCTCTGGTCAGTGTCTCAGAGAATGTTAAGAAGTGTCTGTCTCTCTTATACACCTTTGTTCCACACCTGGTAATTAATGATCTTAATGATTGTTTCTCAATGTGGTCCATGGTTTCAAAGTCCCCTGGGAGCTTTACAGAATGCAGATTATTGAAACTGAATCTACTGAATCTATACCTAGAGGGTGGAGCACTACTGCATGCTAAACTTCCAGGAACACTGATTCGTATGAAAATACCATTCATTGAAAATCGAGCAATTCGAAATCTCTAGTTTTCCCACTGACCAGCCATAACGTCTTATGTTTTACAATGGGCCTCATTGACCTGAAAAGTCAACCAAGGATCCCTCTATCTTTGTTACAGAGTATGTTTAGAAAACTGTTAATCTGTGGGACTAGAGAGATGGCTCATCGGTTAAGAGCACTGGTTGTTCTTCCAGAGAACTGGGTTAAATCCTAGCACCCACATGAAGACTCATAACCGTCTATAACTCCAGTCACAGGGGATCTAACACTCCCTTCTGGGCCTCTGACGGCACCAAGCACTCTAGTACTGTACAGACATAGATGCTGGCAAAACACTTGTATACATAAAACAAGCTTTAAAGAACAAAACTATCAATGAGTAAGTATGGAAGTACTGCAAGAAGGTTAACTATAATTTAGATACCATTAGATTATTCTTACTTCATTTATTCACTCAATAAACATTACACATCCTGTGCTAAACACTGGTCTGGGGACAAAGCATGCAGAATGCAAATGAGACCTTGATGCTGGGGAGCCTAGATTTAGGGGTGTGTGTGTGTGTGTGTGTGTGTGTGTGTGTGTGTGTGTGTGTATGCACATGAGCCCTTGTGTCTGCAAATGGTGATATGACTTATCAGTCTCAGGTTCAGATCTGTCAAAAGAATAAGAAAATCTGGCCTGTTCTTGCCAACAAGTAAGATCTGCTATGTTAAACATAAATAGTGCCAGCTACCAGGAGCTGAGGTAGGAAGAGCCTGAAGCTGGGTTTGTCTGGATGAGGGTAGATGACATGGATGAATGTTACTCCAGGCCTCACCCACCTTCTAGTACTTTGGTTCTACCGTCTTCAAATAACTCAGTGGTTGTAGCTTGCTAGAAAAAAAAAAATGTGTACTGCAAAGAATCAAGTCTGGTATGTAGCTCCTGGGCCCCTAGGCCAGATCTCTATCATCTGAGATACTGGCCCAAAGAGAACAGGCAAGCATTTATCAGATTGGGAGAGCCAGGACACATTCTTAGAATTAGAGTTTTAATCCTTAGCCACTATCATGGCTTTTCTATTTTTTTTCTATTTCT
>CABHPQ010160485.1:32174-48353 GCA_902168405.1 Peromyscus aztecus | reverse complement strand
TCATGCCTCATATAGCACAGACTTCCAGATTTAATTTGTTAAAGAAAGCTTTTCATGTTATCTTCAGACCAGAATTTTCCTCTCTGAAGGATATCATCATTTAACTATTACTGAAAATAGAACTTTGCTCCCGTCTATCATTTTTACCAACATTTTTGTGGCTACTGGTAGTGAATAAAGTACACACGGAGGCCATTTGTATCTTGTTTCCTCACTTTGCCACATCCGTGTCACGTCCATCAAGTCCTGTTGCTTCTTTCCAATGCTCAAGAGTATTTCCACTGACTTATTCCCTCAACCGAGTGTGCTGGAAATGGGGCAATACATGGATTTCTGTCTCCTTGCCTTCCTCTAACCTCTTTTTATGCATTGCGAGGGAGTTTGTTGTAAATTCCTCCCCTGTGCTGTTTTCCATCACAGCACATTACTTCCCATTTGGATTAAATTAGCCTCCACTTATGACTCAGGGGCCGCTATCTCAGCATTCTCTTGTTCCATTAGACATCAATCAAGTGTGTCTGGAGGAACAAACAGTAACAACAACTAAGCACCAACTCGAAGCACTTTTTCCTACGATTACTATCTTGACTTAGACTCCATTGTATTCACATGAATCTGGTTGGTTTTCTAGGGACAGTCACTGCTTTCCCTCTTTTGGAACTGCAAGGATATATTTCATTATTGTTGCTGTTTCTCTACGCAGTTGTGAAGTGGTCCTGAAAAAGTATGTTGATAACTTGTCCTCACTGAGCAGTGCAGTCTCTACCATCCATCTCATCAAACAGCTGAGATCCTAGCTCTGAGCCAGGCTGAGAATCTGGTGATGGGGATGAAGTTTAGGAATGATGTGGGTAGCCCACATCTAGAGGGGAAGACGGGAAATAGCCAACAGATTGGTTAAAGTACAGCAGGATGTCAGTGATCTAGAAGAAGATGAAATAAAAGATCATCTCTCAAGGGGGACTGGATGCTGGAGAAAAACCAATTTGAAAAAAAAAGGGGGCAGTTGTCTGAGAAGGGGGGCAGGGTTTGAAGGGAAATTTAAGATGAAACCTGGAGAGTTTTGGAGATTATGGGGCAGATGACAGCAGTGTTTTTGTATGATAACCGAGGCTGGGGTAATTGTCAAGGAGAGAAAAGAAACTCAAGCAGTTTAGGTAACTAACTTCTGGGAATTTTTAGTTAAAATTCTATGATGTTATTAGTAGCTAAAATGAGTGTGTCTATGCTAGAGAGTAGACAGAGAATAGTTTAGCCTTATTAATGTTAGAAAAGGTAATTAATAAACTGTAATTTATTTAATGCAAATCTGATATTTTAATTATAACTAATCTATTAATGAAAGTATCAGCGTTTGTATATCTCTTCTTTTATTTTAGCTTAAACAAGTAGATAGAGTCACATGTAGTAGATACTGTAGCATAAACAACAAATATATATATATATACATATATATATATGTATACACACACACAACTTACATCTCCTTCATGTTTAATGAGACATTTGTGAGTCATGTGTGCTATAGCATGCAGTTACAGTTTAGCCATCCATGACAATCACTGTATATTATACCCCAAAGTAACTACTGAAGTCTATTGTTAATGGACTAATGGACATTGGATAGTTTCTGCTTTAGGACTCTTACAGAGCACTGTTATAAAACTTTTAATATAGCCTTTAGAAGCCAGAGACTTATGGCTGTAGAAACTCAGGTTGGAGCTTATCATTCTGGGCTTTAATCAACAGAGACCCCAACATTTTCTGCTGTTGTATTCTTCATATTCTAGCAGCAGTGGGCAGTAGCAGATAGCAACAAGTATTGCCTTCTAGTATCAAAAGTTTCAGGTGCTAGGGTGCTCACCCTTATAACAACAAAGATTACAAATTCAAGGCTTATACTGTCAGGATATCTAGTCCTTGCTAGGGTAGTGTTTCAGCTCTTGACCCTACCAGATTCTGGGAACTCTTCCATTGGCCAGTGGCCAGAGTTTCTATTGTATAAATGTACCACATTTTCTTCACTCATTCATCCATTGGTAGACATTAGGTTATTTCCAATTTCTGGCTATTATAAATGGAGTAGCAATGAACATGATTGAGTAAGTGTCCTTGTGGTAGTATGGAGTGTCCTTTGGGTATGTGCCCAAAAGTGGTATGGGTAGGTCTTGAGGTAGATTGGTTCCTAGCTTCCTGAGGAACCACCATACTGATTTCCATAATGGTTCCACAAGTTTGCATTCCCACCATCAATGAAAGAATATCTCCTTACTCCATATCCACACCAGGATGAAATGAGCTGTTGATTTGCTGATCTTAGCCATTCTGATTAGTATTAGATTAAATTTCAAAGTGGTTTTGATTTGCATTTCCCTGATGACTAAGGGTGTTGAACATTTCTGTGTTTCCAAGGCATTTGAGTTTCCTCTATTGGAAATTTTATGTTTATATCTCTACCCAATTTTCTTTTCTTTTTTTAAATTTTATTTTATAATTTAATTTAATTTTACATATCGGCCACAGATTCCCTTGTTTTCCCCCCTCCTGCACCTTCCCTGCCTTCCCTCCACCCCACCCCCCCATTCCCATCTCCTCCATGGCAAAGAATCCCCTGAGGATTGAGTTCAACTTGGTAGATTCAGTCCAGACAGGTCCAGTCCCCTCCTCCCAGGCTGATCCAAGTGTCCCTGTATAAGCCCCAGGTTCCAAACAGCCAGCATATGTACTGAGGACAGGTCCCGGTCCCACTGCCTGGATGCCTCCCAAACAGATCAAGCTAATCAACTGTCTCACTTATCCAGAGAGCCTGATCCAGTTGGGGGCTCCTCAGCCATTGGTTCATAGTTCATGTGTTTCCATTCATTTGGCTATTTGTCCCTGTGCTTTTTCCAACTTTGGTCTCAACAATTCTTGCTCATACAAACCCTCCTCTTTCTCGCCAATTGGACTCCTGGAGCTCCACCTGGGGCTTGGCTGTGGATCTCTGCATTCAGTTCCCTCAGTCATTGGATGAGGTTTCTAGCATGACAATTAGGGTGTTTGGCCATCTTATCACCAGAGTAGGTCATTTCAGGCTGTCTCTTGACCATTGCCAGTAGTCTATTGTGGAGGTATCCTTGTGGATTTCTGTGGACCTCTCTAGCACCCTGCTTCTTCCTGTTCTCATGTGGTCTCCATTTACCATGGTCACTTATTCCTTGTTCTCCCCCTCTGTTCTTGATCCAGCTGGGATCTCCCGCTCCCCCAAGCTCTCTTTCCCTCGATCCTTGCCCTTCATTACCCCCACTCACGTCCAGGCTGTTCATGTAGATCTCATCTATTTCTCCGTCATTTGGGCGATCCCCGTGTCTTTCTTGGGGTCCTATTTTCTAGGTAGCCTCCCCAGAGTTGTGAGTAGCAGTCCTGTCATCCTGCTTTACATCTAGTATCCTCCTATGAGTGAGTGCATACCATGTTTGTCTTTCTGAGTCTGGGTTACCTCACTTAGGATGATTTTTTTCTAGATCCCTCCATTTGCCTGCAAACCTCATGATGTCATTGTTTTTCTCTGCTGAGTAGTATTCCATTGTGTATATGTACCACATTTTATTTATCCATTCTTCAGTTGAAGGGCATCTAGGTTGTTTCCAGGTTCTGGCTATTACAAACAATGTTGATATGAACATAGCTGAGCAAGTGCCCTTGTGGTATGATTGAGCATTCCTTGGGAATATGCCCAAGAGTGGTATAGCTGGATCTTGGGGGAGATTGATTCCCAATTTTCTAAGAAAGCGCCATATTGATTTCCAAAGTAGTTGTACAAGCTTGCATTCCCACCAGCAGTGGAGGAGAGTTCCCCTAGGTCTACATGCTATCCAGCATAAGCTGTCTTCAGTGTTTTTGATCTTAGCCATTCTGACAGGTGTAAGGTGGTATCTCAGAGTCATTTTGATTTGCATTGCCCTGATTATTAGGGATGTTGAGCAATTCCTTAAATGTCTTTCAGCCATTTGAGTTTCCTCTGTTGAGAATTCTCTGTTTAGTTCTATAGCCCATTTCTTAATTGGAATGTTGGGCATTTTGATGTCTAATTTCTTGAGTTCTTTATATATTTTGGATATCAGTCCTCTGTCAGATGTGGGGTTGGTGAAGACCTTTTCCCATTCTGTAGGCTGTCGCTTTGCCTTGTTGACTGTATCCTTTGCTCTACAAAAGCTTCTCAGTTTCAAGAGGTCCCATTGATTGATTGTTTCTCTCAGTGTCTGTGCTACTGGTGTTATATTTAGGAAGTGATCTCCTATGCCAATGCATTCAAGACCACTTCCTACTTTCTCTTCTATCAGGTTCAGAGTAGCTGGATTTATGTTGAGGTCTTTGATCCACTTGGACTTAAGTTTTGTGCACTCTACCCCATTTTCAAGTAATTTTTTGTTTTCTTGATGTTCAGTTTTTTGAGTTCTTTATATATTTTGGATATTAGCCCTCTATTGGATATGTAGTTGGTAAAAAAAAAACTTTAATCTTTTCCCATTCTGTAGTTTGATTTGTCAGAATGATGGTGTCCTTTTGCTGTACAGAAGTTTTTCAGTTTCACGAAGCCCCACTTAGTTGCTGTTCTTGCTGCCTGTGCTATCAATGTTCTGTTTAGAAAAATCTTTTCCTGTGCCAATGAACTCAAGACTATTCCTCACTCTCCTTTCTGTCAGATCCAGTGTGTCTGGTCTTATGGTGAGGTCTTTGATCCATTTGACCATGAGTTTTGTGCAGGGTGATAAGCATGGCTCCGTTTGCGTTCTTTTACCGGAAGCCATTCAATTTGAGCAGCACCATTTATTGAAGATGCTTTCTTCTTTACAATGTGTATTTCTGACTTCTTTATTAAAAAAATCAGGTTTCCATATGTGTGTGGATTTATGTCGGGGTCTTCAATTCTAATCCCTTGGTCAACATGACTGTTTTTGTGCTAGTTTCACGTTTTGTTTTTGCTTTTTCAACTGTAGCTATGTAGTACAACTTGAGATCAGGGATGGTGATACCTGCAGCAGTTCTTTTGCTATTCAGGATCATTTTAGTTATCAATTTTTTTTGTTTATATATGAAGCTGAAAATTGTCCTTTCAAATTCTGTGAAGAATTGTGTTGAAATTTTGATGGTGATTGCATTGAATCTGAAGGAGCTTTTGGTAGGATGGCTATTTTTACTATATTTATCTGATTTTTTTTTTTTTTTTTTACTATATCAGTCAACCCATGAACATGGGAGGTCTTTCCATATTCTGTGAAGTGAAGAAGATATCAGAATATGGATCTTCTTCACTTTCTTTAATGTCCTAATCTTTCACTTGCTTTGTTATAGTTACTCCAAGATATTTTGTATTCCTTTGAGGCTATTGTGGAAGGTGTTGTTTTCCATATTTCTTACTCCCCTTGACATTTGTATATAGAAGGCTATACATCACTACGTAAATGAATATATACTAACCAAAAAGAAGAGGAGCGGGGTGCTTAAAATAAGTGCTGACTATTAACCAATTTCAGAATACTTAGCAGTATTCTAAAAATGTTAACTCCTTCCTCAGTGCAACAGGGAGAGGCAGGTCTTGCTGATACATCTCAATTGCATTTGTTTACGTTTAAAAAGCAGACAAAAAAAATCTGTGATGCTAGTTTGTGTTAATTAACTCTCTGCTAATATAACAAAATACCAGAGATAATATCTTTAGAAAAGATTTATTTTGGCTAACAATTTCGAGGATTCCAGTCTGTGATCTGTTGGTCTTGTTGCTTTGAGCCAATGGGATTGATCATTCCACAGACAGGAAGTCAAAAATGAGGAAGTGAGTGGAGTTCCACAGTCTTCTTCCATGGCACATTTCCAATGTCACAAGCCTTTCAAAGGTTTCACCAACTTCCTGCGGCAACAATACACAGACCAATCCTTGGCTTTTGAGGGACATTCAACATCTAAACCATAGCAGAGAGTCGGGGTAATTGTTATACCCAATGGGGTTTATTATGTGATTTTTTTTTCCTGGTAAATATGGACTATTCACCTCAGATGGGGCACTGATGGCAGACCAAAAAACAATCCCCCTTGTGTCTGTCTTCCAGGACCAATGAGTTTACTGAGGTCACTAACAGGGTATTAACAAGGGGTTGCTTATGGGAACATGTGTGACTCAGGGCATTGTTCCAAAGGCCCATCACTGCATGAGTGTGTAGTCATGACAACTGCATCTTTAGACCTCCTTGAGCAGTTAGCAGTCAGCGCCACTCAAGAGTCTCCCCTCTGCAGCAAATGTTTACTGATTTTATAACTTCAGGAGGAGCCTGTGACTCTTGTCCCTTTCTGAGCATCATGGATCTTATAAGTTTCCTTAGCCTTTTAAGTTTTATGAGCTGCCTTACCTTACTCCCTCCTGGAGGGAAAGTTTCAGTTTGGAGGAAGTAGCTCATCAACAATGGTAGCAGCTGGAAGTATTCCAAGAAAATCTCTGGAGTTCTGACACTGTCCTGGTTCTTGATCTAGGTGCTGGTTGGTGGAGTGTTCATTATGTGGAAATCTGTTGAGTATGTACCTGGAGATATGTATACTCTGCAGAAGTCTAATTTATTTAAAAAATATTCAAACATAGAAGATAAGTTTTAAGTTTCTACTTTCAAAATTTGTTCTTAAGATAGCCTCATCCTGTAGCCAGGATGGCCTCGAACTTAAGATCTTGCTTGAGTTTCTTAAGTGCTTAGATTACAGTTCCACACCATCATGCCTGGTTCACAAAATGATATGTTTCTGCAAACTACCCTAATGTTTCTCTATAATCTCTCTGTGTTTCTCTCTGTGTCCTTCCATATGAACATTGGAAAAACAGGAGAAACAAACACTTTAGCTAAAAATACATATACAAATGAACTTAGGTGTTTCTTTTCTCGCTTTCTCCATCTATAAAGCAGTCCACAGTTAACATTGTAAGCAAGAGGAGAACAGTATGAAGTCAAAGTGCTCCTGGATGCATGATTTGTGAAAAGTGCACTGATGCATTGGTTGGCTTTGTGTTGAGTCTTTCTCCCTGCTGCTGGCAGACTTAAGTTAGCCTCTCCATCCACCAGCCCTGGATAAATCACACTGCCAGTTGGCCTGCCTTTTCCCCATCAGTTCTATTCTGAGACAGTTTTTATTTTTTCAAGGGCTTTTCTTTTGTGGCCACTGGGAAGGTCTTTCTGAGGTAATTACACTTCTTGGTGTGATGTGATTATACCAATCATATTCTGTATCTTTGCAGACCACTTATCCATGCTTCTCTTCTCTTTGAATGCACTCATTTATGGCTTGCAGTGGGCGGAAATAATTAACCATGTTCAAATGTTGCATTTGTTGTGTGTTCCTTCAACTCAATGAGTTTCTCATCTGTTTATTTAGAGTAATTTGAAAAATGAGCTTTAAATAGTTGAAGAGTTGACTTAGTGGCCTTTTAGGCACTAGCCACCATTATACCACCAGTTTGTAATGTGTATTAACCAATAAAACCAGAAGAATTTGCATTGCTAGCATGAATAGTAGCGAAAGAAATCAACATGTTGATTTTTATATGCTTTATGTGAAGTGCTTATGCCATATGCACAATATCCTACAAGCAGGATGCAAGCGTTCTCATTTTTCATATGAGAAAAGTAACAGTGAAGGGGTTCACTGTGCATCTGTTACTGACCAACTTGTCTGAGACCAGTAAAACAGACTGTCTTCATATGAAACAAATTTCATATTTTTTTTTTACTCATAAATATGTAGCTAGAAATAACAAAAGCCTGGGACTCATTGTGTGCCAATCTCCCATGGCTCTAGAATGACTTCAGGGGAACATAGTCAAGGCTATATATACACATCCAGGACCTTAGTTTTCATTCTCCTGACCAGATGGCTGAGTTGTTAGGAACAAACAGAATTTGTGAAAATGTAGTGAAATATGGTGATATTGCAGGTGGTTTGATCCATTGGATGGACCATCCTCAATCTGTATCTGTCAGAAGATGCTCATTCACTAGCTGGGTGGTGGCTACATCCCTATCAATTATGCATGCCCATTAATTGACAAAGCTATCATTAAACTTATACTGTACTGTCAGTCAGGGTGCATTATTCTTGACTCTTGGACTCTCCCTAGGTAACCATGGAAGAAACCAAAGCATTTCTTCTGTATGGTTAATATACCTAGAAGCTTAGTCATCTATTCTCCATACTTAATCCCTTATGAGTCCACATTAACTACTGCTCACTGCAACAAGAAGCTTCTTGGATGAAGCCAGAGGGTAGCACTAGTTTATGAGATAAAGACAAATATTTAGAACAGCTTCGCATGCCCATTTAGTACATTCTATCCTGGGGCCGATGACCTCCCAGCTTCACTTTTGTTGTTGTTGTTAGTAAACTGGTGTCTAGGTATATTATATGATATAAAGATTTCATTTCAAGATAGTAATTAGGGTATAAAGTGGTTACTTCTTAAAGAGAAAGCTTTCCTCTAATAGGCTCGAATAAAATCTAAAAGTTTCACATTGGCTGCAAACAGTACTGATTTTAGGAGAGGGAAGAGAAAGAACTCTATGTGGATGATGGGATGGGGGCAGAGAGAGGGACTGGGGGTATCTGTAGAGAAAAACAAACTTCTATAATTAAGAAGATGAAAATTAGATAATATTGCTCTTTCTCCTCCACTCCTCCTCTCCCTCCCACCCTTTCTCCCCTCTCCCTTTATTTCCATGTGTAAATGTTCTATTCTGTTCTATCTTGTCTTTCTTCATATCTTAATAGAGCAATACTGACACATAGCAGGCATATAATACATTGTTAATTGATTCATATTCCGTACAAGAACTAATTCGCTTGCCCTTATCCCACCCACATCAGGGTTCAATAGTACTAACAATGGAAAGGATAATAAGTGAATCTAAATTTAATCCCTTTTTGTTTAAACTAATCTCTCTCTAATTAATGGCTGCTCATACCATTATTGCTAATGAATCAGGAGACCTCTACATCTGTGCAGGAAGCTCTCTGTTAAATTGTTAATTCAAATTCAAAGGGGTCCAACTCTCCATTGTTCCCTTGGTGACCTTTTGACTAATGAAAAGGGAAAGGGTGTCTGAAATACAAAAAAGGGAATGGACCCTCTCCTGTTGTACACAGCTCTTAATTCTGGGTTGCATCCAGGCTTTCTCTACGTGTTTTACATAACATGCATTTGTGAGGGCTGTGTACTTTGGAACAGACAATGGACTGCATTGAGATATGACAGTGCTGAAGTCAGAATAAAGAATTGGGAGGAGAGAGAGAGAAGTTACAAAGAATGTTTAAAAACTATATCTCAGTCTTCCTTCTCACACCCTACCTCACTCAGATTACGTAAAGCCCAGGCTGGCTCTGAGCATGAGCAGTTTGATTTGTCCTTGACAAGCGACCCACACTCCTACATATACAGGACAAGAGAAGCCCTGCAATACAATAGGACTTACTTGATAAGATATTGCTGTGAAAAACAGGCAGCTTTTTACTTTTGGAAAATATTTCTCTCTCTCTTTAAAAATATCATTAAATAAATCGAGGCCTTTAGAATAATTATGTAAAATATCAAGTACTACCGTTTCATTTACTGAAAGGTTGCAATGTGTCAGGAATTGTACAGGGTACTGGGATAAGCAGAGGTCAGAGAAAAGGATTCTGCTTTTGGGGGAATACTCAGGACAGGTATTCAGAGACCCCTGAAGTTTGCAAACTTCAGCAGCTGAAAGTTGAATTAAACAGAATGTGACCCGTATTATTTAATTGAGATGTCCAAATGTTATTTTCAGAACTTTGGTCAAGTTAGACGGCATCCATTCAGAAAAGAACACATTGACATGTTCCAGGAAGCAATTAGGGCATTAGTGAAGCCTGCCCCAACCTTTACTCTGGGTGTGAGTATACACTACTGATCCTAAGGGTAAAGGCACTCTTCTGGAAAGTGGTAACTACTGCTGAACTCCAAGTGCAAGAAGAAATATTCCCCTGAGCCTAAGAACAGAGTCAAAATATATAAAGGCAACGAGTTTTGAGAAAATACATTCTGAAGGAAGTAGCCACATATTTGGGTCATAAGTATTGATGATACACATTTTTTCACTTTCTAAACAATTTTGAAATGCTTACTCTTAACTAGTTGTATTGTTGGTTCCTGAAATGGAAACAATATCAACTTTGTCTTCAAAGAAATTTTTTTCTTTGTCTTCAAAGAAGTCTGGTGGAAGGTAAGATTTTACGAACAATGATGTACAATGTGGCAGATCACCATGAAGAATGACAGGGTCCACGGCAGGAGGGGCATGATGAATCATAGTCAGGTGAAGATGGTGCAGTGGAAGAGCTCCTAAGAGCAAGTGTCTACAGAGATTATTTAGACGAGAGAGAGAGAGAGAGAGAGAGAGAGAGAGAGAGAGAGAGAGAGAGAGCATTTTAGTGAGAAGGGCAAATCCATGATTCTTAATTATTTGGTTCATTAGGAACAAAAATGGTGTGGATGGGAAATGCAGAAAAAGAATTCAAAGATGAGCCCATGAAATACTGGTTAATAGTAACAACCTCAGAGTTCTTGGCATTGGTCATTCATTTGGGCAGTTTAGCTCACCAAGACTGGATTGTTAGGATAGCCCAAGGCCAGGTGTGAAATGGCTGCAGGATATGATACAAAAGGGAAGTGCTTGGGAGCAACAGGCACTCCATACCTCTAGCGCCCACACTGTCTATGTGTTCAAGGTTCCTGCAATGAAGCATTTACTGTAGTTCATCTCAGCGGACCCCATTTTCCTCTGCTACTTCCCAAGAGCCGGGGCTATGTTTTATCTGACTTGGTATCTATAGCTACTATGATGGTTGGTACCTTGCAATTTTGAGGCACACAAGATAGCATATTTAATGCATGGGTTTTCCATGAACCAGGAGGATGGTTAATTAAGAGAACAATCAGAGGCTGAGATAGGCAGCAGCCCATCCGAGGCAGCTGCTGGAGGTCAGTGCTGTCAAGACTACAGAGGCCAGAGGAGCTGGAGCCCGACACACAGACAGCAAAACCACCTCTTCTTAGGATGGGCTTTACTTTGAAGTCTTTTTTTCTGAGTCATTTGAAGGCTTTCAGCATATAATGTCAAGTGGATTTTTTTTTTACATTCAGTTCTTTCCTTGGCTTAATGGTTTAAGTAATTTTGACCTTCTTAATAATCAAACATGCAATAAATTAGGACTGGGAGAGTGTGCTGTGGGAAAGGCCTTTGCACTTTGCCCTTCCCTAGTCAGTGTCTGCTTTTTACCCTCACATATGGTGAGGCTGGTGTGTACAGAGCGGCTGACAACCCAGATTCTCTGACCAGAGCTAGTCAGGGAGTGACCCACACCTGTTCTGTGGAAAGAGTGGGGGCCAGACATGTCACAATACTCACTAACACCTTCACAACTCTGGGAAAGTATCTACTATTGACTGAATGGAGGCATCCCTCGAATTCACATGCTTAAATCCTAATCTCAAGATAATGGAATCAGGAGGCAGAGTCCTCATGAGTGGAAGCAGTATCCTTCCAAAAGAGACCCCTGTAAGCTCCTTCACCTGCCAGCTATGGGGGCACAGTATGAAAAAGCACCTCCTATAAACCAACAAGGAGTCACCTTAACACATTGGTTTTGGACTTCCCAGCCTTCCCAAATATATTAGTTACTTTTCTGTTGCTGTGATAAAACACTGTGTCCAAAGGCAACTTAAGAAAGAAATAATTTATTTGGGCTTAAAGCTTACAGGCAATGTCCATACTAGCAGGGCAGGCCAGAGCAGGAAACTGAGAGATCATATCCTCAATGGTAAACTCAAAGCAAAGAGTGAAATGGAAATGAGACAAGGCTATACACTCTCAAAGCCTATTTGCTAGTGATGTACTTTCCCCAGTCAAGACTGGGCCACCCCCAAACAATAGCACCAAGTGGATATCAAGTGTCCAAATGCCCAAGCCTCTGGGGAACATTCCCATTCAAATTATCCACCACACCAAGTGTGAGAAATAAATTTCCATTGTTTATAAGTCATCCAATTTATAACATTGTGCTATAAAAGCTCAGATGAATTAAGACAATATTAGTTGTATAAAGCATATTCAAATGCTCCCTTAGTCCTGCATTGCCCCAAGAGACAAGGTAGTATGTAAGTTTGGAGTCATAACATGTATAACTTATAGGCTGAGGACATAGAGCACTTGTCTCACATAGCTTACAAACAACAACTACAAAAAAAATGTATAGCAGCCTTAGGCTTCTCAATTTTTTTTTGAGTGATCTGGTAAAGACATTTCTCTCTGGCCAACAATTTTTCTACTGTAAAACAGAGATATTAGGAGTTTTTTTCATATAGGATTCAGATATGTGAAGTAGCTTAAATAATTGATGTCTTGAAACAGAGACCGAATCATCTTTGAATGTTCTTATGGGAAATCTCAATGCATTCCCCACCATATGCTCTTTATATCTGCTCCACCTAGCCTAGAAAACTCTCTCTGCCCTTCCAGTCTACCTCAGTCTTTTCATGACCAACTCTTTTAATCAGTTTTCAACTTAAGTATGCCCTCTTAGAAAAATGCTTCCAAGTCGCATAACAAAATCTGTGTGCATTTGCTCATCAATACTTCTCACCATCCAAATAGTCTTGATGTGTATTTGTTTATGTATCTATCATTACTCTACTCCTGGTAGAAATATTAGATGCTTGAAGAGAAGCATCTTATTTCTTATCTGTCCTAAACACACACAAGGGCACAGGAAATACTCCACAAGTCCACAAGTGCCCTTTGAATGGATAAATGAGCCCAACTGACATTTTCCTTAAGAATGCTTTGAATTTTTATGCCTTTCAAACAGTATTATTTATGTAATATGTCAATGAACTTTTGTCTTTGTTATTATAGAAATAAAAACCAAGACAAAACCCCACAAAGTTGCTAACTTTTCTTCAGATAGGAACTTGCTGTGTAGCCTAGGCTGCCTTCCACCTTGCTATTCAGCCATCTAATTGCAGATTACACATGTGCCACCATGCCTACCTTTCAGGCAAATGTTTGAGCTGGAAGGAAAGGGGGGTTAAAAATAGGGAACAGCACTGATCATGGGAGATTCAAGCTGCCTGTTGAAAAGAAAAGAATAACTCTTTATCACTGTGTTAGAGTGGCCCACGATCTGGCCATTTTTGTGGTTAGGAGACTCTGTTTAAAGGAATATTTTCCTGATGGTTTAGATATTTCCCCAGTGAGATCGGTGGGCAGTTTGTCTATGGGGACATTATGAGCAGATAAGATACAGGCACATCCTGTCCACTGTTGAGAAGGAAGGGGGGGCACTCTTGGTGGGTAACAGATTATGAGCAGATGGTGTGAAACCCTGTCATACCTGCTCCTCATGAGGGTCCCTCTTTCCATTTTACTGTGATTATTCACTTATTTTTCTCCATATACTGAAAAAAACCTCAGCAGACAACGTGCACAATTTAGAATGCTTCAGGCAAGGATTCTAAATATGTCTCATCTGAGTCTGTGAGATGCCCCCCAAGTCTGGACACAGCAGATACACCCAGGACGATACGGAGAAGGAACAAAAGAAAACTCATGGGTACTTACTAGTTATCAGTGTGGTAAATTTCTCTAATCGAAAAAGAAAAGACAAAGTTAGTTTAATTGGATCCAGTCTCTTTTTAGTGCCTTTCCTTATTTTCCCCTAAAGAGAGAGAGAGAGAAAGAGACTTAGCCAAACAATGATTTAAGTCCAGTCAAATATTTCTTTGGGTGCCAAGTTAAGGAGCCGTGATGGTTTCCTTCTCTTTCACTGAGGTGAATTTTGAGTTCAGGCTCATGGATTGGAATAGAAGAGTAATCAGTTACAAAGAGAAAAAGTACATTTGGTGTCTGTCCTGGAAAAATAATTGAAAGCATGAGTGTTGTGTGGTTTCTTTGAAACATCAAAAGTACACATAATCACAGAAAGAGGGATGCCATCTGCTTGCTGTTAGGTTCTCGTTTTCTCGTTTTATTTTCTTGCTTATACTTCCAGTGCATCCAGTAAACTTAGATTTTTATAAAGAAAATTAATTATTATTTATGCTAGGTTTACATCCATGATAAATGTGCTCATTTCCCTCATACCATTAGCAGTAGAATGGTGTTAGATAATAGATTAGAACCACTTGGCAATTAATCACAGTCACCCACTCCGAGACATTGCTCATTGGCCAAAATAATCAGTAAAACAGTACTCAGAAAAGAAAGAATCCATCTTTTGTAAATCTAGCAGTATGTTGGCAGAGTTGCCACGTTTGGGAACAATAGCTTTTGTTCTGCACCACATAAGGGGCACACTGTCAAATGAAATTCAGAGTCCACAGACCATGTGCAAATGGTATCCATCTCCCTTAGAATCCTGAGAATCCTTAATGTCTACCAGTCCAGGCATAGAGCAGATAATCCGGGACTCTAAAATTCAAACCTCAGACACAGGCAGATGTGGCGATGTGCCCAAAGTGATGCTATCAGTGTGACAGAATTGGATTTTTAACCCAGGTTTTCCAACTCTCAGTATAGTGACTGTTTGTCTGTACCCTGAGGCTTTTGCGAGGTCGACATCTTTTTCTGCTAGAAACTGATACAACTTGTAAGGTCTCAAGAGGAGCAGATTCCACAAATGACTAGGGGAGATTATGTTCTAGACTGTGTTAGGCAACCAGCAACATAGTTTTATTATACAAATACTCTAGAACAATGGTTCTCAAACTGTGGGTTGGTGACCCCCTTGGGGGTAGGACAACCCTTTCACAGGAATTGCCTAAGACCGTTGGTAAACACAGATATTTACGTTATGATTCATAAAAGTAGCAAAATTACAGTTGTAAAGTAGCAATGAAAATAATTTTATGGTTGCAGTCACAATAACATGAGGAACTGTATTAAGGGTCACAGCATTAGGAAGGCTGAGAACACAGCTCTAGAGTCTAACATATCTCTGGAATAAAAAGGTCTATTGAGCCATTACAGATACTATCCAGAAAAAGAAAATGCCAGGCTCTAGAACGAATCTCCACAGTGGTCAGCAGCAGAGCAGGGTAGCATTTAGAAAATGTTTTCTAGATCAGCGATAACTAAGGACACATTTCATAACTTTAGAGGTGGACAACACTTATGTTGTCCATAGGAAAAAAAGGTGCAGGATGAAAAGGGCAGAGGAGCTGTGGCATGGGAAGGGAGCCCATAGGGTGAAATAATTGCCGATTCTGCATTGGTTGGAGTCAAATTTCCAGGATCATCGTATGTAACAGAGAACAGTGGTCCTTGTGGTTTCCTGTGATGGGGCTGAAATCTAGATTTCTCTATAGACAACGTTTTCATTTGTTTTGCAAGTAGCTGTTAACTGGCTGATTTCTCCCATTTGGTGTCTAGCACAATGCTTGGCCTTTGTCATTAAACTGACAAAGGTAGGGTAGACAAGTATTCCACCATTGAGCCGCATTGCTAGTTCTCAGGGCCAAATCACTGCTTGAGGACCCACAGTGGTTAGCCTATCACTTTACCAATGGAAATATGTTTTCTTTTTTTCTATTTTGAAGTGTTGTCAGGCATTAAATTACTAATTTCTCATTACCTATAAGGTTATAGAGACACTTAGTATCAATGGTGTATTTACTATTTGTCAATCCATTATTATACTAGATACCAGAGATATGAAAGAAGTTGCATTTATCAACTTGTGTGGTGATATATTGTGTCCCCCAATATATTGTGCACCCTAATAAAGCTTATCTGAGGATCAATGAAAAAAGCCAGCCACTATATTAAACATAGATGTCAGGCAATGGGAGCACACACACCTTTAATCCTAGCATTTGGGAGGCAGAGATTCATCCGGATCTCTGTGCATTCAAGGCCACACTGGGAACAGAGCCAGGTGTGGGCACATGCCTCAAATTCCAACACTAGTTGACCATAAAGGTCTGGAGGTCTGTACGGACAGACAGGAAGTGACAGAGCTGGGCAGGAAGAGGAAGTGATGCAGCTGGGTGGAGAGAGGACGTGAGATGGCAGAACAGAAAGGCATATAGGCGTGGGTATACAATGAAAGCCCTGTGTATTCTGTTAAGAGCTTTAGCTTTTTTTTTTT
>CABHPQ010160485.1:0-32074 GCA_902168405.1 Peromyscus aztecus | reverse complement strand
TGTCTGTGTTCCAACGCAAGTTTATTACTGAAACCTGGCAGGAAATTTCTGTCTGAGGAATGTGGTTCACTGACCCATAGCTGTATTTGTCAGGGTTCTCTAAAGCAACAGAACTGATAGAATGATCTGGGTTTGATTCCTAGCACTCACATGGTATGTTGCAACTGTCTGTAGTTCCAGGGAATCTGACCCTTTCTTCTAACCTGTAAAAGCACCATGCATGCATGTGGTGCACATACATACATGCAGACAAAACACTCATAAATAAATAAGTAAATAAATAAATCTAATAAATAAGTACATAAAAATTTAAAAAGACAGTTCTGTCAGTTTGAAAAATTGGACTCTACTATTTTTTTTCAGAAATTCTTCTGATCTCTCCTTTCACAGTTTAGGTACTAATATGATATGGATTACATTGTCTGGAAACTTGTAAAGACTGCTGTTATTCATGAGTAATAATTTAGTGATTGTGTCATATATGTTATGTCTGTATAAATTTCTCCATCTACCTATCTAGCATATATTGGAGATCTAAAAATTGATCTAACGTACTGCTATGTAATGATTACAAGTTTAGGTTAATAGGCACAGAGAATTACATAGTTTACTCAGAGCAATGTAAACATGAAAGCTATAAAATGAAAAAAAAAATGAATCCCTTTGGTGATGAAAATGTGTGAAGAATGATATACCAATATATAAGCCAAAATTGGCATGGGAGAAAAGGACAAAGCTAGAGTCTTCTCATGCTGATTATCTGGGAACATCTATGTTTACACACTAAGATAAGACAAAAAAACTAAACAAACAGGAAACAGTGGAGAGCTGAGGCCAGAAGAGATGAGGTAAGAAGTATTATCTTCAGAACTCACTACTACATCAGCCTCTGGCTCCATTCATGTGCATGGCTGTGGAAGAGCAAAAAAGGCCACAGCTAACAGTGAAGCATCTATTTCAGGATCAACACAAAAGAAAAAGTTAAAAAAGTTGAAGTCTAAAATATTAATACAGAATAGACAGATCAAAGAGGACAGAAAATCTGAACCCAAGAACTCATTGGTGGCTTGTAGGAGAACGTGTAGATTTTAAAGCCGCTTCAGGGCAATAAAAATGAAATGTCCCACTATCTTAAAGGGCTGAGACTTCTAATAGAATAAGCATTTGATTAATGAAACAACATGTACTATAAAGAAGAAGGGATCATAAAATACTTCAAGCTGCAAAAGGTACTTAGGCTGGTTTTTAACAGCCTAAGTACCTTTTGCAGCTTGAAGTATTTTAGCACTTTGTAAATCACTCTGAGAGAGAAATAAGTACAAGGCAGCACTGAGTACCAGCTTGCTCACCTTGGACCTGGACTCATGTTTCTCCAAATACTGTCTTTGTTAATACTCTACTGCGGAAAGTAAGGCAGGAGCAATGTGCTGTCCTGCTGTTGGTAAAGGTCTCAGGATGAATATGCCTCCTCCAAAGGCACTTCCTCCTCTATATTCTGCAGTCAAACATGCCTCTGTTAGTGGGTTAGGAAAGACTGTCAACCACTGCATTAACCAACCAGACTTCCAAATACTGAGGTTTAGATGAAACTCTAGCTACGTCCATATTGGTGCAGTAGAGGTCAAATGCACATGATTTTTGTTTCCAGAGCCAAGTAGAAGAGCACCTAGAGAGGGGCATGAGGAAGTCAGGCCAGAGCACATGAACTCATTTGGAAATCTCAGTTGGATGTGATATATTTCAAGTCTATTTGTTTGTCATTGGCCAAAAGAAATTTTTAGTGATCTCTATAATCTCATCTAGGAATAATACTCTTTAAAATTTGTATTCACAGCCTACAAAAATAGAGATGCACACACACACCCCCCTCTAATATCCATGTCTCTATACATACATACACACACATTTATATACATATATCAGTTGGGATTCTCTAAAAAAACAAAATTGAGGGAATGAATATGTTTTGCAAAAGAGGTTTTATTAGAGTTGCTTACATGGTAGCAGCTGGGTAACCCAGCAACATGTGTCTCCTGTGGAGAGGCAGAGAACCTGGGACCTGCTCCATCCATGAGGCTGGATAGACTCATTAGTCCCAGGGCAGTGCTGAGAGCAGGAACGACTCCTCTGAAGCCTTTGGTCTTCAGTCCACACCATAATGGCAAGGAAACAGTGGTCTTGTGGCAGTGGGGATGGCAGCAGCAGCAACCACAAGAAAGATTCACTCATCAGCAAGAAAGAAGGAGACAGGCAAGCAAAACAGCTTTTACCTGGAACCTCTATATACCTGGGCTGCAGTGGATTGACTGTGTTGCTCTGTAGGGAAGAATCTTCTCAGTTAATCCTTATGAGCAAGGCTCTGACTCACTGAGGCAATTCAGAGATGTGCCTCTCAGTTGATTTGAGGTCCAAAGGATTAACCATCACAACATGAATATGTACATTTTACATGGTAAGTTACATTGAATGTGTAATTTTACCAAGGCTGATACAAAATCAGATTAAATTTATGTAAGTCAGCAGGACTATAATTACAATGTTAGGACATTATGCTGCTTGGCATAGAACTTTAATTTTTGGTTTTAAATGGAAAGAGTCTTCTGAGGAGAGATGCCAGTAGATTTAAGACAAACGCTGGTTTCAAGATTACATGACTAGTGTTCTAATAAAAATACAAACCAAGCAACCAGGGCCACCATAAAATCCTAAACACATGCCTCATTTAAAGTGTTTGTGAGAAGTGGGAATACCATTCTCACAAGTGCTTTCTGTTCCAAGTAGAACAGAGAAGAAACAAAGACTAAAGATATCCCCAAATCTATGTTTAGTTTTTAAATCTGTCAGTGGTTATATTTCTTCAGTTGGAATAAAAGCCCCAGGTTCTGTAATAATACCTATACATGAGAGCTAGCCTTTACTAAGGATATGCTATGTATAGCAATTGTTTTGCATCCCCAAAATGTATTTTGATGTTATTTTTCAACAACTAATTTCTACATTTAGTTGAAAGAATTTGTACAATATGATGCCAGGAATCGTTGGATTGTTCTCCATCCAGTTTTTCTTGTACTTTGAAAGAGTATTTTATAACTTTTATTCATTAGGCTTCCCCCCACTAAATACATGACCTATTGGATGTCTTAGTCAATCAGTTTTAATCATTATAATTTCTTATATATGATAACAATTTGAGTACATTTTTACCTCAGGACTCCAATTACTTTCAGTGAACAATGTAAGGCATCATTAGAGTAAGAAACAAATTTAAGAAAGAGAGTGGAGTGATATCTGACCTATCAGATGCTCTGAGCATCATTGTTTTTAGTACAACAATAAAACCTTTACCAAACTGTAACATTAAGAAGCAAAGCACTGATGATGTGTAACTACAGAGAGATGTTGGCTTGTGAGCAGCCCTTGAACATATATACAACCACCATCTTATTAAGGCTTGGAGAAATTGGGAAAAATGTTCTT
Organism: Peromyscus aztecus; assembly: GCA_902168405.1. Classification (NCBI taxonomy): domain Eukaryota; kingdom Metazoa; phylum Chordata; class Mammalia; order Rodentia; family Cricetidae; genus Peromyscus; species Peromyscus aztecus. The sequence continues at coordinate 28,597 of CABHPQ010160485.1, read as the reverse complement.
TCAGTATAATAGATCTCTACAGACAAAGGGATACTAACTGAATTTGAGAAAGGGTTTTTGAATGGAGCTTGGACAGTCATAGTTTATAGTCGTTAGAAAAAAATAGCTATCAAATCTGAACAGGTAATGTAATTTTCTTGTTCTTTTCAATAAAGTTGGATAAAAGTTGTTAGTCAGGAAATCATAAAATTTGAGAATGGGAATTTTCCTTAATTACAGTCAAGGTACCGGAGGTTATGAGACATGAAATATTTTGTTGAAAGCCATACAGAGTTGTTCATTCAATGACTTTTGACTCTTCATGCCTTCTGATATTCATTAGGGAGTCATTTGAAGGAGAAACTTTGAACTTTTTTTGGAAGGATCGCTGCTCTCCAATATTCACTCTTATTGAAGATGCCTTTATTTTGAGAACCTCCATTAACTCTCTTGGAAAATGAAAGTGGGCACCTTCAGAGTTAATGATCCATGTGGAGTTAAGAGTACCATGTGCTAGTCTCACACAGGTGAACCCTCTGTAAGTACACGGGAGAGGGGAAGAAAAGAATTAAGAAATTGTGACCATCACTTTCAAGGAACAGTGAGTATATCTGTTGATTTTCTCTAAAGCAAAATGAATGTTATTAGTAATTATATTCACACCTCAGGAATAGCCTAAAAGAATATGGCTTTAGTTGCTGGTGGACAATGGTCCTTCACTAATCCATATGGTTTTGATTCTAAGCTATTCTGTATCATATAATCAATGTGCAATATCACTAAGCACCTCACTTTTTCAACTTAGAAGGAGAGCGAAAGTCATGGTTTTAGCCTACCTCACGTTTCTCCTCATTTTTCTTGTCTTTGATAATGAAAAAGTATGCAGCTTCCTCAAAACTGTCTAAAGTGAGTAGCTGAAATCGTTGAATCATTCCAGCTATCTGATTTCATCCGCTCAGTGGGGCACGCATGAGTGATGTGGATGTGACTCAGATATAATGGCCTCTTTTTTTCCCTGTTATGTAAACATTCCAAAAAGGGAAACAACATTAAAAATTGAACCTAGGAAAGACATATCATTATGAATTATGATTTAGCAGCAAAGTCACTACCAGAGAAAGAGAAGCTGCCTCTCTTAGCCTGATGGTACCTTGTGATAAAACACGGGAGGATGTGGCACCACTCTCCTTGATGAATGAGCACTAGAAAAGCCATGAATGTGAAATTATCTAGCACATGATAAATCTGCTGTAATAAATAAAAATCCAATAGTCAGGGCAAGTGGGGACTGTGTGAAGTAAACTTTATCTCAAACTCTGACTCTAACTTTGCACTGGGTTCCTGGTCTCTGAGTTTGGTGTAGTTAGGCTCTTTAGGTTGCAAATAGCACCACTGAAATCTTTGTCTGGAAAGGAAAAGTCAGAGAATGGAAGGTTCACCTTTTAAAACATCCCAAAGGATTTGTCAGGAGGAGTGCTGAGTTAGTTGAAAATTCTGTGACTTTCAAATTAGCAAGAGTGACATGGCCTTCTGACTGATCTTCTGAGAAGTTAGTACAAGGTAAGTCTTTTAAACAAGCATTCCCTTTGTTTCTGCAGAACCTCCTTTGTCCTTGGTCAAAATAAATGTCATGTTTTAAAGTGCTTTTCAAAATCCTACAAGGCATCATCGGAAGAACCAAATCTGCTCCCTCTTGATTAAGTTTGTCAGCAAAGAGATATTAAACACCAAGTGTAACAACTACTTATATATTTATAATTACAAGTGTGGAATTTAAATTCATTTTGATTAAGTCTAATACTTCTTGAACAAACTTTAGGATTTAGAAATTTGTTCGTTTTCATAATATCTATTAGTTGTGAATAACATAACTCTCTTGTAGATTGGATTAAGGAATAATTAAATCAGTGGATAGTTCCTCTTGTTTCTAATGCCTCGGCAGGTTGTTGAACCCATAGATCAATACCAAGTTGCTCTCTGTCCTTGCCTCTGGCTTCCCAGATGTGAGGTCAGCAAGAATGGCCAGCCTTGCTGCTAAACCACATCTCATAAGAGAACAGGGCTAAGCTGGTTTGGTGGAGCACTCCTGTAATCTTAGCACTTCTTGGAAATGAGGCAGAAGGATTGTGAATCCCAGGTTCAAGTGAGTTAAAGGTCAACCTAAGCAATTTAGTGAGATCCTGCCTCAGAATAAACATAAAACCAAAAAGTAAGGGTTGGGGGATATGGCTTGGGGGTTGAATGCTTGCCTGACACACAGGAGACCCTGGGCTTAATCTTCTGCTAAGCACCACACAGGACAAAAGAAAGTAAAAGAGAAGAAAATATAGAAGGATTGCTTTCCATAGCTTGATACATTCCACATGCCCTCCTCTTAGAATCTCACATAATCCTCATTTTCTACTGACTTCGCTTTTTGGTGATAAACCCCAGCAGAGATGAACACATGCGGTCATTTCATCCTGTGCTATTTCCCCACTTTTGTTGACTCCAAGACTGCAGTCCATTCTGAGCTCCTTGCCTCTGCTGTAAGGTGTGACAGAGTAAAAATTCAAGAAGTTGGTTTTCTTTCATTTGATTTTTAAATATCAGTGCTGTTGGGAAACAATGGAAGGCTCAGGAAGCAAGGGGATATAAAACCTCCATGATGAGAGGAGCCACATCAGGGAGGGGGTAGAGTGGGCTAGTATTAAAATGGTGCCTTCCAGAAAGAAAAGGCCTACTCTCTGCCTACCAGGTATGTCCTGTCTACTTTGTGCAATCTGGAGAGTGTTATGAGGTGGTGTAGAGAGGAGACAGCTACAGAGAGTCTGAGTATACAGATATGGAGTGTCACAAAGCTTATGTTTCTCACGTTATGTGGTGACAGAGAAATGCAGGATCAGATCCCGAGTCCATATCAGTATGCAAGAGGTTCACTAACCAGGAAGTGGATACATACGTGGACAGAAATACTTGCAGTGGTGACATGCACATATGGACAAGGCATGCAGCATCCTAACAGGGTGGCAAGTACATCATCGTATAATGGAATGGACAGAGGGCATCTAGGTTTTCTCTAATGCTGTGGTTTCCTGGAACTTAGAGACAATGTCTAGAGGAGGGGAATAGGAAACAATTGTTTGATTACATTTTTCCCCTCACTTCCGTCAATAGAATCAGAAGTTCAAAGAACTTTGAAATGAGAAACAAATCTTCCCCACATTTGCTTACAGACTTTATATACTGTGTGTTTTGACTTTACAGGAAGAGCTCAGTTCCTTGGCATTTATCAAGACACAGATCTGATTGATCAGTGGGGAGGCTACATGGTACATTGGAAATAGGTAAGAATAAAATTTTTAAAAAAGTGTATGGGTGTTTTGGTCTGTGTGTACCTCTGCAAACCACCTCTGTGCAGCCAGAAGAGGGCAGGGGATCCCATGGAACTGTAGTTACAGATGCCTTTGAGCTGCCATGTAAGGGATAGGAATCAAACCAAGGTCTTCTGGAAGAGCAGCTAGTGCTCTTTACTACTGAGCCATCTCTCCAGCTCCCAAATAATGTTTAATGCTTGTTTTACTAACTTGCTTTTTCTTAGCCTTAGTTTCTTTGTGGGTGAAATGAGGGATTTGGACCACATGATCTTCAAGGATGTAGCTCTGACAATGTGATTCTGTTAGTCTTTACTGTCCTATTTCCAAATTAATGGTTAATGATTCCAGATTAGACATTACATGAAAAGCACCTGTGTTTTCGTTACACAAAAAACATCAAGTAGCTTGATGATTAGGTGGTCAGCAAATATTAACTTGTCTCACATTCCCCAGGCAATAGCATTATCTAGTAAACAACCTTTTAAATTCATAGGATCTAATATTCATTAGCTCTTAGCCCATTATTTTCTTGTTTCTCTAAGTTTCCAAGTGCAAGTCTTATTCTTCATAAACTCTATAGCAGGTCTGTGTGTTGGTTTGTTTCTAAAGATTTCTCTTCTGTATTGTTTTAGCTCAGAATCAAAAAAGCTCTTCTTCTACCTGTAATATGAACAGAAGTGGTAGTTAAAGGATTTGGATAGTGGGAAAGTCATTTTCCTTTGTGGTAATGTGAAGAGAAGTTAGTAACAGACTCAAAGAGGCACTTAAGTTACCTGAACTTGCACATTGACAATTAAGAGATACCACCTCTTTAAACCTTTCCACTCCTAAATATATTGCTGTGAGCCAACCCAGTGCTCTCATGTATTTCTTTAGAGATATCAGAGAAAGGTAGGGTGTATTCACAGACGAGTTTGCACTGCTCAATCCAGTAGGCCCATAGAATTAAACACAGTATTGTATTAACAGTTTTATCTTATATATTAAATCAATGGGCATGCATTCTACATATCAGAGCATGCAGTTCAGAGTTCCTATTCTCATCAGAGCACATATGCATGCTTCCATCACAGGTATATGCACTTTTATCATAGCATCTTTTGTGATAGTACTTGTTACCAACTTGGACTACTCATCGTTCAGATGAGGGAGTGATTAATAATGAGTGTTGGGAAGATTATACTTTGCCCCTTTTTGATGGGTATGGACTGCTCAATAGTCCCATCTTTCTGGCCTCCTGTTACCTTTCCTGGCTAATTGTTACCTACTGATGGTCTAAGTTACACTGCTTTCTTTTGGCATTTTCTCATGAGCCCATTGACTTGAATTTGCATCCCACGAATTCCAGGTTTTCTGTTGTTTGTATTGTCCATCTCACTTCCCATATGGAATTTACCTTATGGAAGTCTCATGCTATTATTCACCCTTGATCTGTGTCTGAGTCAATGAAGCATCTCTGATTTTGACACAGAAGAGTTAGAATGCTACAATATCAAAGGAATGGCCCTTATACAGTGTCTAGCATCCAAGGGAACCTATTAGCAATCTGATAAAGTCTCATATTAGAATAATATTTAAAAATAAGCTACTGGACACATGGTTGGAACAGAAGTCAGTTATGTTCACTCATTAAAATCAAAACATTTTAGAGAATGTTATGATGCAGAAACTTATTTCTTTGCTAATACATTAACTAACAAGATTAACAGCTTTGAGTTTGAGGATTATTATGGCAATGAAGAGTTAATGATCATAATTAATATTTTGAGGTAACTATAAGAGCTTCATTGCAATGTGAAAATATCAGTAACTTATACTGGAGCAAAATCCTAATCTCTGCTAATGATTCTGTGGTTTAGCACATATTTTATTATATCAGAATAGGATTATGTATTTAGTTGGAGATTATAGAAAATTGAGATGCATTTTTCTATATAAGTTAATGGTCACTCCATGAGTTTTACTAGGGAGCAAAGGCCCCAAGACATAAAATAAATCGCCCAAATCACACTGTTTTCAGCCAGGTAGGAGTCTCTTTTGGTTCTTGTGACTTCATTTCCCTTCCTGTTCTGTTTACTGATTTATAAGATGAGATGGACTTTATTAATGATTCTGTCTTATGGTTCTCCCACATTTAGCCTGCTCTGTCTTACATTTGAGTCTATCAATTCTGTGCAATTCACTTTCTATTGAGTACTTCAATTTTGCTTAAATGTTAGTGTTGTGTAGGTACAATACAACTTTCTTATTATTTTCTTTTCACTGTTATCAATCAGGATAACATGCTCTTACTTATTTAGAGAGAAGCAAATACATTCACAGCAAATAATTCTGGCATGAAAAAAAGAAGGAAGGAGAAAAGAAAAGACTCTTTCAGACAATGTGAGTCTGAGTTTACTGTATTGAACCTTAAATTTGATCATAATATGAAACCCACAAGGCCAGATTAACTACTTTAGCAAATATTTGAAAGAAACACATTGTCTTCTCAGAATGCATCTTTGGGAGAAGAGAGAAGGCTTTGTATAGTGGATTTTGGTTGTTTTCATTGTTTGGTTGGTGGTTCTACTTAGATCTCTAGTTGTTTGTTTGCTTGTTTGTTTTTTCATTGGAAGTAGAAGAGATTATGGAGATTGTAACCATATCCTATAACACTGGGGATTTATTTATTTGGATTTACCCTTGCCACTTTATTAATGCTTTCAGAGTGGAGTCAAGATAATATTTTTGATATTAAATCTTGTGCTTTTTAGTTTTTCCTGCAAATAATTTTATCATATTAGCTAAATTGTATGCTTTTAGGGTTAGGTCACTGCTTTAAAATATTTTATTTCTTTACGTCTTTAATAGCTTTTAGCATGGCATCTTTCTACAAGTGTGTGTAGGCAGTTTAGAGGAGAGATCCTCAACTTTTGATTCAGACCAGAGTGTGAATTCCATCTTCACATCTGATGGTCACCAGCACTAACCTAACCAGCTACACCTTAGTTTCGTTGCTACGTATTACTGACTCTTGTAACAAATTTTAGTGAAATGACACTGTGCAGAAGGCATTCACACAGTACCTGGCTCCCAGGAGGGGTTTAGAAAGACAACTATTACTATTGTTATGACTCAATAATCATTTGTTTTATTTGGTGCTTTTACAGCTGGTATCCAGGATGCTTCTCTTGTGTTTTATTAGAGCAGTTTTAGAAAATTGGAGCTAAATAAGGTGAAAGCTTGTGGAGTAGAACAGCATTGAGCTCCTCCATACATTTTAGTGACTGTTTATTGTGGAGGTACCACATCTATTTGTCCTCTTCTCTTTGCAGAGAATTGATCCCATCCAGCACAGACTACGTTTTCACTTCGGTATTTTTACAGCCCTGTTTACTAAGCCAGTGAAACTGTTTATACCGCTTTCAAAGGAACAAGAAGAGAAACCATTTGAAAATGGGAAAAAATTGGGGTAGGATTTTAGAAAACAAATACATAAACTCATTTCCTCTCACTACCTGGAGTTCAGAATATATTGAGAGAGGACTCAGGGGTCTTAATGAACAGAGACCAAATTTTAAAATGTAACTCACATATTTTAAAGGGACTAGTCAGGTGGGAGAAGTTGACTTTAGCTTTGTGATCCAAAGCGTTCTGCAAAATTATGCTGATGATTACCAAAACAAAACAAAACGTGACATTGGAGGCGATGTCCTTATATCTGCAGACATGCCTGTCCAGAGAAGCGATTCTCACAATGGATAAAAAGACATCCTTTCTCTTGCTCACTGATCTGAAAAAGGAGTGGGAAGTTGCTGTCCTGACTGCTATTTCTTCTCCTCAGCTCTATCTCTCCTTCTCAGAGTAAAGACTAAATAAAAGAGGCAGAAAAGGGATGTGCACTCCTCTAGTTGAGTGGTCCTTGAGGTATGGTCCCTAGATAAGCAGCAAGCATGTCACTTGTAGCTGGGGAGTTGTCTAAAGCCTTCTGGTTGCAGCAGTGGACCAGCAATTGGGTTTAGCAGGCTTCTGGTCTATTGTGACATAAGCTTAATTTTGGAGAGCAATATTTTGATTCTGAGGTCTTTCACCCTGGCTGCACATTAGCATCTCTTGAGGAAGCTTTAAAAATGACACATTTAGTCACATATAGCCAGCCTATGTGAGTCAGAATCCATCAGGGATGCATAAGTCTTAATGGCTCTGCAGATGATGTGAATGTCCAGGCATGGGCCAGGTATACAGTTCTTCTTGGCTTAGGCAATATGGTAAGCTTTGAAATGTTCTTGCTTCCTCAAAGCTTCTGTGTGAAAGGCTTGGCCCATGGATGATGGTATGGTTACCAAGAGGTATTGGAACCTTTTCTAAATGTGACATAAAGGAAGGAATGTAAGCCATTGGGGGTGCACCCTTGAGTGGGGTATTGGGACTTTTACCCTCCTGCTCCTCCTCCTTCCTCTCTGTCTCTCTCTCTTTCTCCCTGCTTCTTGGCCTCAGTGAAGCAATCAGGTCCTCCACTATGTGCATCATGTACTGCCTTGTCACATGACCAAAGGCAATGGAACCATCTGACCATGGAATGGAATTTCTGAAGAAGAGAAGTAAGCCACCATAAACTTTTCCTCTTTTACGTTTATTTTCTGGATATTTTATCACAACAATGGAAAGCTGACTGACATGCTATGCAAACAGGAAACTGTATAAAACAGCATAAAGAACATAAAGCTGGTTTTTAACTTAAAGCTCCCACTCTGTTCCTTGTGTCTTTTCTCCTTCTACCTCAGCAACTGGCATCCTGTGAAGTAGCCAGAGATGCCATCTTGACCCCCTAATGGGATCTGGTAACTAGGAGTCTTATGGGATAGTGAGTTCCTCAGGTATAGGAAGCTCAAATGCCATTCTTGGTATCTCTAAATCTGTCACTTCCAATGTAGACAACATGGCTTCAAGACTGAAAATTCAAAGTAGGCAGAGACGACCTAACATATTTTAAAGTGAATCGTCCTCATGTCTTTGAAAATAACCAGATTTAGACTCTGTTGGCACTTGCAATTCTGCTTCAGAGGGCCAGTAACAAATACAGATGAGAAACAGACACTTCTAACTTTGTAGGGTGGCCGTGGATGTGAAAGAACAGGAGTTCTCATTGGAAATAGTTTCCCTTGGAAGCACACCAAGAATTCTCTGGAGTAACACTAAAGACTTTATGGTGGGATTTCTTGCACATTGTTATATGCATGTTAAATTCATGGGCACTTTATGCCCCACAAAAACATGTGAATCCATTCATTGCTCCATATAGAATGATTAGAAAGTAAGGTCATGTGAGCCTGTATCTCCCAACATTCTTATAGGCACTCACCAGGAAATATGCCTGTATCCTTATGCATGGGCTACTTCTAGAAAAGCATGGTCTAATAGAAATAAGTAAGTTACAAATATGAGCCTTTATGTAATTCAGAATTTTCCATTCACCACGTCAAAAAAGTAAAAAAAAGCACATGTGCAATTAATTTCAATAATATATTTTATTTTACCAATGCATTGAGACATTTTTGCTTCAATGTGTAATATTATAAACATTTATGTTGAAATCAGAATAATTTTTTAAAAATCTCTACCAAATTCTCAAAAGATGGTGCTTGTTTTTGACTCTACAGCACATCCTAATTTAGACTGGTCACATTTTAAGCCCTTGATGCCTTTTGTAGCTTATTTTTTTCTCTTTTTTCACCATTGGTGCTCCAGTCCAGGGAGCACATGGTGGGCAAGTTCCCTATTGTGGAGTAATTCTTCTAGCCCTGGGTGGAGAGTTCTAGAACCTAGTTCAGGTGCTATGCTTACATCTTATTATTTTTTTTAATCTCTTACCTCTTACCTCATATTTCTCTCCTCTGTGATTTTTGTTTGCTCATTTTTGTTTTGAATGAATAACAGTATCTATAACACCTGGACGTCTTTTTGTAAAAACAAACCAACAAACAACAAACAAACAAACAAATCCTTATATCGGCCAACTAGACAAGATGGAGATTGCTTAGAAATGCTAACATAAAAGACACTTGGGCTGATAATATGAATGTAATTTGCTAGCAATAGCCCAGAAGTTCTAGAAACAGGGTCTGGAATGACAACTAATTGTACATATAAGACATATCATGAGTAGACATGTTTTGACCTTAACCTAACATAATTTCCTTTCTGCCCATGGAACTTCAAATACTAAGCAATTAACCATGTTTAGAAAACCTAGAATCCAAATTGCTAGTGGCATAATCCTTATGCTGAATGTATAGTTCTTTGTGCTTTCTTACTTCATCACATCTGAACTATATTTTCTATGTCCCCCTTTCTTACGCCCCCCAAGTCTCTAACTTCACTACCCACATGTTGGCTACCTGCCAATGAGAGCACACTGTAAATGTTTGCATGGTAACCTGTTCCCATCTCTATGTTACATTCCATTTGGGAAGATAGATTGCCTCAGGAAGGGATACAGATATTAATGGGTCATTTGATATATTATAGCAATAGTATTTCAATGATTTATTTTTTTGATTGACTAATATAATATTGACCTTCGAGAAGAAATAAGCAAATAGGCCGGCTTCATAAGGAGTGAGCTGCATAGGCAGGAGCAAAGGGATAGAATGCTTTGTTTAAGTCTTCATATACCTTTGAAAATTGCTATCAATCTTTTGTTTTTTAAATAATTTATTAAAACTTCACCACAAAGAATTCGCACACACTCTATTATATTTTGAGTTTCTGACTTCTGGCCATATTTATGTAGACTTCTGATGTTTCTACACTTCCGTAAAACATCTCCTTAGGGCTGCATAATACACAATTCCATTTGTTCAAAGACCATATTAGATTTTTTGATACAGTCAAAACCTTGTTTAACTGCTTGACCTTACATTCAGTTTTCTTTCAGATTCATTATCAACATCTCAAAAGTAAAGAAAATCATTCTTTGACACTATCAAAACATAGTTAATGCTAAAATAAGCTTACATTTTGGAAAGAAATGTTTTTAAAAATAAGCTCTTAATAAAAAATATGAGTGGATAGAATTTTTAGCCAAACATAACACTGAGTTCTTTAGAAATATTGGATTATAAAAGGGTATGAGAGAATGTGATGGTAGAGTAAGTGTTGAAAGCATATTGATAGCAATTAAGACTAAGCCAAGATTTAATCCTCTGGACAACCTTGAGGAAAAAGGAGCTTCAGATTTGCGGTTCCTACTACTCCAGGGAAATGTTATCAAGGGCCACATGGAAAATGACTTAATTCTTGAGAAATGGAAAAGTTTTTATTGTTTCTAATATTTAAAAGAGTAGGACACTAATGGATAATTCAGCTGATACAACAGCTAGACAAGTTCTGTAGTGGCCAAGATTAGTGGACAGAATGAAGGAAAGAAAAGAGGAAAGAGCAAAATAAATACAAGGAAAGACAATAGGAAAGAAGAAAAAGAAATACATAGAGATATACTCAAGGACAGAGGAATAGAAATGGAAATGTGGAGGAGAGATCATGTTAGGGGAGGAAAAGGCCTCAGCAATCAGAAGAAAGTGCCAGGAAACGGCCTCCTGTTGAGCTGACCCTTGACCTTTAGTCAATCACATATCTCTCAATACACTTTGAAAGGGTGAATTCTTTGGCCTGTATCCAGAGCTGTTTCTTGGCTGATCATTGTTTAGCTCTTAGAGAAGCTTCAATAAATGAGGTGTCAAGATAATCTCCTCAGCACGAATTACTCCACAAGCAGCAATCTCTATGATGAGCAACTCTAATTGGAGGTCTGAATCAAAGGAACCCAAAAGTTATGTCTACCTATATTTTAATGGTTTCTTAGTCTGATTAAAACAAACAAACAAACAAACAAACAAACAAACAACTGATGCCAGTACAATACTAAATGAATATTTATAGCTGTAGCCTACTTTGAAAGGTGAGAGGTCACCTTTAACTATCCTTAGGATCAGACCTAAAAAGGTGTTTTTCTGGTGTGAGTGCTGTGGTGACATTTGAGTTACGGTTCATTGCAAAGTCATTGTTTCTGCAAATTATTCTGGAAACAGACTTTGGAGTGGCAGGCTGACTCTTACCCATCTATTGTGCTGCTGGGTCCAATTTTTCCTTTCTGATTTCTTTGGCAGACTTTGGAATCCCTTAAGGAAACTCTGACACTTGCTATCCTCAGGACATTATTAGAGGTTGGTATCTCTGAGATATCTGACTTATATGTCTGAAAATTTTAATTTCCTGGCCCTGCTGCTTTGGTTGAATAAGATCAAGGTGATCAAATTTGGGAGATATATACAGTGATAATTTTAGTGCTCATATGTTTATTGTATGGGCATCCGATAGATTCTAATCACATGTAGTTCCTGTCTTGATTGAATGTCTTTTAATAAACTCTGCCTGCATTCCTTGCAGAGTTAGACAAAAGGATTTTGGGCTTGACTCCATGAAGAATGTGAGGGAATGTGAGGCTAAGTGAGTTGTTCATTGGTAGACTATTGCAAAGCAATAGAGCTGTGGTTTAGTATGGAATTTCTGACTCCATTTTGTTTTTTTAAAGCACGTTACCATCTGTCTTTTAATCCATTAACTTATATGTTTTGCAAGCAGATTCTGGAGGCTATGGAAAAGATTAGATAATTTTAAAATAAGGACTAGTACACACACATGGTGGGCATTCAATATATAATTTAATAATTGTTTTTCACCCTCTGGGATATGACTTACATCTTATGAGGCTACTTTAACTCCATTTGGTTGAAATTCTAGTTTTTCATATCTGATTTCTGAGCCCACTGATTATAAGTGGGAAGTTACGATTGAAAGAGGTCTGTTACAGAGAAGGATAGTGATAATTATGAGACCTTAGAGATAAAAGCCTAAAACGACAAAATTACAAAATGGTGTGTGTGAATTGAAGCAGGAGCCAAAACAGCCTACAGGCACCATCTAGTTTAGGAGTGAAATAAGGTTATTAACTCAACAGGCCTTAAGGATGCATTGTCACAGTAGCCATCGATCAATAATCTGACAATTTTTTTTGTAGTGTGGTCTGCAGAATATTGAACTCTGCTTGGAATGCTTTTTGCCTGCAATTTTAGGAAGATATTTACACAAATATGAGTTGAGATTGGTATTTGTCCTCTTGTTTTGTTTTTGAGATAGGATCCTGTCTTAGCCCCTAGACTGCTGAGCTTATAGATGTGTGTCACCATACCTGGCAAAAAGTTCAGCTTTCTTTCCCCATATTTAAAACATATCTTTCACTGACTTCATTTCCGATGAGCAATATGCTGTCCTCCTTATCTTGGTTCTTCTGTGGATAATATTATTTCCACATTCACTGGCTCCTCTTTTGTTTTTCCATTTTATCATTTGTTTGTATACAACTTAGTTATACCAGTTAGTCTCTTGTTATAAATTTTCATGATGAGTTTTTTTGCTTTGGGTTTGTTGAACTTTTGTGAACTATCAGTGTGATATTTTTCTGTTCAGATCTCAATTACATGCATATTAGATTACCCAAAGTTATCTCTGTGTTAAATTGTGTATAGTTTCTATTATCCTCATTCAAATTTAGCATTATTTTCTGCTGTAGTGTCTTAGTTGCTGTTATTTCTATCTTGTATTTTTTTTTGGTGCTTCATATTGAATCAAGAGCCTGATACATGCTCAGCAAGTGATTTGCTACTAAGCTATAACTCAACCCTTTGTATATTTCCTAACACCAAGAAAATTTAAATACTAATTTTAAAGTTTCACTTTGAGCTTTTCTTTTTGATAATATTCCCTCTACTTCACTTTTAAAGTATATTTAGCTCTTTGCCATTGTTAAGTTTTATATTTTAGGTCATTATATTTTTGTATTTATCTATATTTGTACACACACACACACACACACACACACACACACACACACACCTTCCTTAAAAGATGTGTTAAATGGGTGCAGAACTGCATTAGTCTGGATTTAATTACTCATTAATGCAGAGACAAGACCCTCATGAGTTCTTTATATAGTATTCTGTGAAGGATGTTTTAAATTTTTTTTGGTAGAAAAAGTGCTGTGGGATGTTCTGTATGGCAAATGTGTTGCTAATAAAACACTGATTGGCCAGTGGCTAGGCAGGAAGTATAGGCGGGACTAACAGAGAGAATTAAAAAAAACAGGAAAGTGGAGGGAGTCTCTGCCAGCCACCGCCAGGACATGCAGCATGTAGAGATGCCGGTAAGCCACGAGCCATGTGGCAAGGTATAGATTTATAGAAATGGATTAATTTAAGATATAAGGACAGTTAGCAAGAAGCCTGCCACGGCCATACAGTTTGTAAGCAATATAAGTCTCTGTGTTTACTTGGTTGGGTCTGAGCGGCTGTGGGACTGGCAGGTGAAAGAGATTTATCCTGACCGTGGGCCAGGCAGGAAAACTTAAGCAACAAAAAAGAGATTAGTCTCATCCCTGTGTGAGTGGATGGTATTAACCCCTCTAATTTGTTCGAGTGATTACTTGCTCTTATCTCAGGCTATTTCGTTACATGATTACACAGATCAATATTTTCCTGAAAACTAGAAAAAGACAGTGCTTACTCAGGCCACAGGATGCCTAGATATTTGACTAAACAGTATCTTGGGAATGCCTGCCAGAGTGTTTCTAGGTGAAATCAGTAGTTGAGCTGGTGGACTGAGTAAAGCAGGTTGTCCTCTCACGTGAGTCCTTACCAACTGAAGGACTGAATACAACACAGAGGCATACTAAGAGGGAACTCTTCCCACTTGACTGCGAGGGTTAAAGCTAGATGTTCTCTGCCTTCAGACTTGAGCAGCTCTTCTGGTACATTTAGTATTTTGACCTTCAGATGATATATTAGGTTCTATGAGTCTCTAGACTGCAGATCTTGAAATGTCTCATACCACATAGTTACATGAATTAATTCCTTATTAGTCTCTCTTTCTCTATCTCTCTCTCTTCCCCCCTCTCTGTCTCTGTCTCTCTGTCTCCCCCTTTCTGGCATACTATGACAGAAGTTACTTTTGGATTGTACCTCCTAGGTCTTTAGATACCCTGGTTTCCCCACTCTTGGCTCTGTGTCTGCAACTCATGGAGTCTGTTAAAAGCTACTTGGATTCCGCCTTAATTCATCACACTAAAAAAATTTCTTTATAGCTATGAGGTGGGCAATTGTAAGCCTCACTTCATCTGTTTATTATCTCTTAGAGATTATTATTATTTCTTGATTTTCTCCATGGTCCAAAACTTGTAAGTCTCACTTTATCTGTTTATTATCTCTTAGAGATTATTACTATTTCTCGATTTTCTCCATGGTCCAAAACTTGTTTCATGCAATTCTTTTTTTCTGAGATTTTGGCTGCTTTAGGTAGGAGAGTAGATCCTTTTCTTCTTGGCAAGAATTGGAAAACTTACATTACTTTCCTGACCTATAATTAAGGATCTGATAAGAACAAAAATATTTCATCAAAATGCAGAACTTAGAGAGACTAGACCATTTAATATAGTTTATAAAATATCTCCACTCTAGTCAAAAGGAAAAAAATAAGTATATGGAATGGTAAAATCTTGACTATTTTGGAAGGTTTGGTCTATGCAGAAAAAAATATTCTGAGTGGAATTAGGGGAGGAAATTGACACTGGCAACAACACAGTTGTAGTGTTTAGGAAATTCATATAGGATGCCTTCTGGTTAACAAACAGAACTTAGTGGGATGACTATTGAGAGTAAGAATGCATGGCTAGAAAATGCATCACCTGGGTGGCTGAGCCTCTGCAGGGATGTGTGCAGCATTCTTCTAGGTAGAACGCTCTTAGGATCCATTCATGTGCATTTTCTCTCTGAGGTATGTACATGAACACTGTGTATTGAGTATTTGTTATTTCTTACCATAAAATTGTAGATAGAGCCTTGTAGATAGAGGGATGGTTTAACAGTTAAGAGCACATGTTGCTCTTACAGAGGTCTTGGGCTTGGTTCCCAGCACGTACAATGTGACTCACAACTGGAACTCCAGTTCCAGAGCATCTTATGCCCTCCTTTTTGCACTGTATATGATGCACATATGCATGCAAGACATGCAGGCAAAAAATACCTAGCATAAAATAAAAATAAGTCACTTTAAAAAAAATCAAGGCTTTATTAGTCTCTGCTGTTGACTTGCACCAAGTGGCCTCTACAGATTTCAGGCTGGATTCATTCATGCCCTTTCTCTCAACGGGTTAGCCTGGATTAGTAGTGAGTGTATATGTAAAGTGAAAGCCAGACACTGAGGTATGGTGGTTTCTTGAATTCATCAGTGGAGATGCTAGTATTTGAATTCAGATGGAAGAAAAGAAGACAATTGTGTACTTTGGGGTCATCATTAGGTGCTATTGAGACATATTTTCATAGACCTATTTTTTTTTTCTCTACATGTAGCTAGGCTTACCTGGTTCTAGCAAAATCAACCAAATAATGATGATTCTATTACTTATCACGTTACAAAATACATGATACAACTTTGTATTTGGACATGGCCCCAATCTTCTTGCATGAAGACCAAGAAGTGTTCTGTAAAATTCTGGG
This sequence comes from Peromyscus aztecus, assembly GCA_902168405.1. Lineage (NCBI taxonomy): Eukaryota > Metazoa > Chordata > Mammalia > Rodentia > Cricetidae > Peromyscus > Peromyscus aztecus. The sequence goes on along the minus strand of CABHPQ010160485.1, from coordinate 12,675 downwards.
TGTAGAGGGAATGCGTATTTATTATTTATTTTAGTCAGAAGCTGTCAGTAAACACATGTACAATGAACAAACACATTTATGGTTTATGGACACATCAAAGCAGCATGTTAACACTGGTATTATTTGTGGAAAGAAATAGTTACTATCATTTCTAAATACTACTAAGGAGAAAGATTCGTGACATAATTTCGAGGGTCCAATGAGAAATGGGAACATGAGGTACCTTTTTACAAACTAATACCTTTTTTAAGGTGATGACATTGGAATATTTGCCAAGTTCCTTGCTCCATGTCACCGCAGAGATCTTACATCTGCCAAGTCATCCCTGTTAAGAAGCTATGAGAATTTAATTTTAAGTGCAAAGAACAATATAAACTCCAAATCGTATAGTACTACATAGATTTTGAAACTTCCCACTATTGGACAACCTAATATTTCTTCCAAACAGTAGGTTGACTCACATAAATGTAATTCTTGTGTGTTGCTCTATTGCTCTAATTAGATGTGCTATCCTTAATACCATAATTATGCAAAGTATGTTGAGGTCTTAGACTTTTGAAAGCAAAAGCATCACTGAGGGAATTGGGATGGCAGACAGTGTGCTTCACGTGGAGAAGAATTGAAGTTCTATTTCACTGCAGATTGAATAGTGCCATGGACAGCTGAGCATCTTGAATCAAACACATCCCTTTCATATTGGCATTTTGTATACTATCAACTCAAACACAAAAACATGAAGCCTTAAACTTAAAGATACTGTAACTGAGAGTATTAACTTGGTCATAAGAAATTAAGCTCCTTGAAATATCCCACATGAGAGATCTTTGCCTTGAGGAACTGAATAATTTTCTCAGGACACATTTTTCTTTGTTTGATTTGCTTATACAGAAAATATTCATATTCTGGACTAATATACCACAAAATTTTGATTTAAAAATCTCTAAAAGCCAGAATACAACTCTTTACAAAACTGTCAAGATACCTTTATAGTCTTTCCATCTCCTTTCTTTTTTTTTTTTTTTCATTTCTTCTAAAGATTTAAACACAATCAGGATTATAAAAATCACATTAAGATTGAAAGACTGTAGGCTAAGTTTCACCTGGGGTGCTTGTTAAAAAATGCAATTTCTGGTGTTTCATTCCAGACCCACTCAGTGGGACTGCAGACAGGCTCTCAGAATCTGCATTTTTTAAAATGCTTTCCAGATGTGTCTTACAAATACTGAACTTAAAAACAAAACAAAACAAAACAAAACAAAACACTGCCTTCAAATTTTAGCTGCTATCAAATGAAACCTTTAATGGATATAGCTATAATTTCTGAATTACTATTGATTAAGGGAATCTGCTTTTAATATACAATTGCTAAAATACATGGCTGCATGAGCTAAAATATACAGATGTCTTGCCTTGCAGAAAGGGGAAATTTGAACCTCTGACTGAGTCATGTTTGAAGCTCAGCTGTGAGGTTTGATGGCTTTTAGCTGAATTTAAATGCCAGAGAAAACCGGGTTGTCTATGTTCTCCACTTCTCTCTGACACCATTTCACTGTCTAGAAGCTAATCTTTATGCAGGAAGGGCTTATCTCTGCTCCCTGGATTTCTACAAAAACCGTGGGCTACAAAGTCAAGAGCTGCAGCCTTTCCTGGCTTTCTCATCTGAGCAGCCAGTGACATGGAGCTGTGTCAGGCAGAGCCTGCCATTGATTTAATTTGATCTTTGCAGGGAGGATTAAAAATATTGTGCTCGCCCCAGTTAGAATGTTGCTGCTAAATTTCGATATGTCAGAGGCTTTTTTCATTTTCTCAGTGCCAATGCTGGCTCAGATGGTAAGTGACAGCCTTGCAGTATTTGCATCCTCTTCCTTAGCTTGCACATTTTTCAACCATGTCAGAGAAGAAGTCATTCAGAAAAACAAAACAAAACAAAACCAACAACCTCACAGAGAATGTAAGTAGAGTTCCTGATCCAAACTCTAACAGGTTGCAGATAGAGGTTAAAAAATGCCCGTGGTCATGCACAAAGCTTTCTACCCTTGCCCGAGTATGATTTCCTATGATACATAGTGATGCCACTCCTTGGTTTCCCAAATGGAAATCTTAGGAATTTCACAACAATATTTTAACCAAAGGTCTTGCCTAGCATAGGGACTGTGTTCAGAAGGGTTTAATAATGATTACATCTTGCTTGTGAAAGCACTTTGGATTAATCAAAACACTTACATTCACATCACCTCATTTAATTCTTTCTTGAATTTCATTTGCTGTGCAAGGCAGATACAGTCACTGTTAAATTATGAACAACAACAACCACAAAAGGCTTAGAAGGAAATAATTATTGGAGTTATCATTGGACCACAAATTTCTGAAGTATAAAATAGAAAGAAAACCATCTCTTTGGAAAGAAAAGTACTATAAACAGAACATCTACCTTCTGGGGGAAAAATGTGATCATTTAGCATCTATTTTGTTGACTTGTATCAGTTGTTAGTTACATCTAGCTCACAGGAGGAAGGCATCACTCCTTCCTATTCTAGGGACCGTGTGGTAACGTTCTTCAAGAATTTTAAATGTGTTGTAGTGTAGGAGATTCTGGGCTCCAACACCCATGTTACTATTTGCTACAGACTGTGTGATTTAGCATTTTAATAGCCAATTGTATTTCTAGAAGCATAATGATTGGTTCCTAGAGTTTTGTTTTTTTGTTTTTTTTTTCCGAGACAGGGTTTCCCTATGTAGCTTTGTGCCTTTCCTGGAACTCACTTGGTAGCCCAGGCTGGCCTCGAACTCACAGAGATCCACCTGCCTCTGTCTCCTGAGTGCTGGGATTAAAGGCGTGCACCACCACCGCCCGGCTGGTTCCTAGAGTTTTAAAAATCCTGTCTGCTATTCTGATTGGCTGATTTTCCTCTGCTACAGCTCTGACCAATGGAACTTGCCAAATAGATCCTAGGACCATATCTGTGTACACACGGAAACTGACATCAGTGGCATCCCTCAGTCAGGACTTACTAATCATTAAAGTTCTACTACTTCATGCTTATTACAAAAGATGGTAATTAGAGCTGGTAAAGTCACAGCATGTATCTCTTCTCACAGCTAAGAATTTGGTGAGAACATGAGATGATGCAAACTGAACCCATGCTCTGAAGCTAAATTTTCTGTCCTTAATATGAATTGTACTGTCTGGGCTCTTTAATCCAGAAAAATTCCATTTGAAGGATTTTTTTTTTTATCTAGAAGAAGACATAATTCTACTTCTGAGTCCTTATTGTAGGAGGATCTCTTTCCTCATTCAGTTAACTAAACTGAAATAATGCTGTTACAGAGGTCTAAATGTAGACAATAGATGTATGTGTGTGGCCATTGCTGATAAGTGGAGACAATATATTTCATCGAATGTTGCAAAGAAGCACCCATATTACCTTCTGCTATCACAGGATTCACATGGGTGTGACCTTATGCTCTCTTCCCCAGTTATGTTGTTGTGTTTGATATGATGCTTCCAAGTTCATTACTGGGGAAGTTTAGTAAACACAAAAGCCAAATACTTTGTTACTTTTGTAGATGGTGTTGCTCATTGTTTTAGATATTTCATATTTTTTGGAAAGAAGTTGTTACTGCCTCCTGCTACTCTCCACACAAGTTATTTTATTTTTGATATTATTTGAGAAAGTGGACTGGCCCAGTATTCCTATGGATTAGTTGGCATTCTTTGGAAGCTCCCAGCGTGATTGATTTTGCAGTTTTGTGATAAAGCAACAAATAGGACACAACAGGAAATGTCAGGCTAAAAGTAATTTTGTCTGTCCTACAACGCTGGCTCTGTGGCATACATTTGTCAGCATTAACTCAATTCAGAGCAGCTCCTTCTTTGAAGTTGCTTTGGATGTAATGATACTAAAGCATAACAACTTGAGATCATTAATACTTTCAGTCTTATAGATGCTGATATTCAGTCCCAGCATGGGTAAGAACATCGAGTCTTAATCTCTGTTTTGCAAATCCATCTCAGGTATGACAGCATTTCTGCCGTATTTAAAAATAGGACTTGTTATTGGTCAAGTTCCATGGCTGCTGCTTCTTGAACTCTTCTCCAACGAATAGTCATTCGTATAGCCCCACTAAAATGTTAGCTAGGTGTGTGTTCATGTGGATTCTCCCTTGGGGATAGCTTCTGTGTAAATATTTATTGAGGGTGATACGCCCTTGCATCAGATAGGGGCTTGGATCATGTCGTGCTCGATTGCCTGGGCAGAGTTACAGAGCACCGACACATCATGACTAAGGTAACACATGCTTGCTTAAGAAAAGTGATAGTAGTGTGGGAAGAGAGGGATAGTGTGTGGTGCAATTTGCATAAACTGCACAGAAGTGGGAGTGGGCGGTGATGAAAGGTGGAAAGGATGTGTTATTGGGTGGAAATTAACCAACTTAGAAAATGAGTAATCTCTTAACTACAGAGGAAAGTACTTTGCCATATCAGAGAAAAATCGCTATGCTTTAGTTTTCGCGCAAGTGTGCTCACATCATGGGATTTTGTGACTTCTCCTGCATTGTTGACACCTTGAGCTCCAAAAGCAAAGATAGAGGTCACAGTGGGATCAATATTTCTATTATAGATTTGAAAATCCCAGAAGGTCTATATGGATTAATTCATATACAACCCAAAGTAGATGATAGCACTGACCGTAACACCTTTGATGGTAATATGGGGATTACCTCTCAAATTTAATTTTAAGCTCCTTTATGTATTTTCTTTTATTTTGCATATGCTCTCCTATATCTTATCCCTCCTTTATACTAAATTGGACAGCAGTATATCTCAAATTTAGAAGCAATGACTATTACATTATCATGACAACTGCTGCCATTGACATTGACATTAAATGACTGGATGATTACTTTGCTGATGATTACCAAAAACTATTGCCCACAAGTCCTGGTGATTATCAATTCATACTTGGAGGATTCAATTTTATACATAGCTTGTTTTTGTTCAACAGGAATGGGGAAGAATGTCAGGCAAAGAAAGAAGAAGTGAAGGGAACAAGGGAGTCAGTGAGGTCAGTTCTGTTAGTGTCTCTTCATACTTCCTTTGAATTAGAAGCTTTGGCTTGGCTGTGGTCACATGACACTGTGCATTTTTTTTTCCAGCTTCTGAACTCGACACACTCTACCATCACTGGCCTTAACTAGGCTAATATAAAGATGGTAGAGCTCAGTTATTTTTCCTTGGCTTCTACTTTTAGGAGAGGAAGACACTCCAGTATCAACTTCTGGCCTCTACATGCAAGCTTAGGTAATCTCTCTCTTTCTCTCTCTCTCTCTCCCTCTCTCTCTCTCTCTCTCTCTCTCTCTCTCACACACACACACACACACACACACATGCACACACACATACATACATACACATACATAAACACACATGCACACACACATAAACACATACAAATGTACACACACATACACAGCGAAAAGTTCTGTTCTGATTTAACAGCAACTTTTAATTTATCTTTAGTGTTACCAGTCAGTGAGTGTTTATCTGGCCTGCTTAAGAAAAATACAATTAGATCTATAACAGGTTTGATTTTTTTTTTAAAAAAATGAAACATTAGGAAAGTGTTATCCTACATTAATAAATTTATATTCAGTTTGACCTCACTGTTCTTCAGTTGGCATGAAAATGATTATGTGATCCATTCATCCTAGTGGGAATAAAACAGTTTGTGACTCCCATCATTTGATTCCTAGCCCTGGTTTGAGGGCACACAGAGCATTTCCTTCCTCTAAAATAGTGTCTGTAGAGTAACTCTCAAGGCTCCAAGTTTATTGGCATAATTTAATGGAAAAATTTATGCTCCAAAGCATTCATTTTTCTTCCCAAGCTTTGTGGTTTCCAATTTCTCAACTACTGGATGGTGTTTAGTTTACATGGGAAAAAATAATCTCCACAACTTTTTGATTCCCTTACTAAAATAGTGGGTAGAAATGTTCGCCAAAGTTAGCATAAACCCAGGATATGATCTCATCCGTGTTCGTGTCCTTGAGGGTGTTGAAATGTAGTTACTCTTACATTTATTTTCAAGCAATAGGCTTGAGTACCAGTTGTCTCTTTTGGAGTCATTGGTTTAAAAGGTGATTAAGTCCACAGTGCAATCGGAGACTCTTCCTCATCTATCTTCCTCCTCCTTCAATTTCCTTCTCAGGTGGCAGGCTTCCATTTCAGTTTGAAACACTTGCAGTTTTCTCTCTTAGTATTTCCCAGCCAATTTTGTTTTGTTTTTCCTTGCCGTACAGGAGCTGGAACCTTGGGCCTCACACATGCCAGGGAGCATCCTATCACCGAGCCATAGTCTCAGACTTTGGTTTTATTTTTTATTGTGAGGTAGGGTCTCAGCAAATTGTCTAGGCTTGCCATGGCCTTGTTTGGGAACCCAGTTAGCCCCTTAACTCCTTAGCTTCCTGCCTCAGCCTCTGGAGTAGTTATTACAGGTCAGTGCCACCAGGTGTGGCTTTTGTCATTTTCTGTGTGTCTGATTCCAGTTCCTTTTGACATTTACTTCTGACTGACCCAAACTTACGTAGACAGAATTTGAAATAGGCAAAAAGCAGGAAGAGCCAAAATCTACTTTTCAATATGCTGACCAAAGTTGTCTTGGTGCTCAAGGAAGGCTGAAGTCAGTCTGACAAATGGCCAGGCCTCCCCTCCCCCAAAGCACTTCCATGGAGCACATGTACGCATGCTCAAGCTTTAAAAATTGCACTGAAAACTCAAAGGTGGCTTCTGTCATCCTGTTGACACATACAATGTTACAGACCCTTTATTGAAAAGAGTAAAATCAAAATACCAACCTTAAAAAATGGTGTCTTTATTAAAAAATGAATGTCATGGGCTCAAGCATTTTCTTCCGTCGCGATTGTAGGTAGGCAAAATCCAGTTTGGAGCTTTCTAGCTAGTGACTTTTAATAACCTTTGCCATTTAATCCCTCAAGCCAACCCTCTTAAAACACCTAGAGTTTGCACTGGACCTTATATGCTACTGTAGATCGTACAATATTTTTTTAAAGGGACTAACCCCTAGTACAAACGAAAATGGTCATTTAGAGAAGAGCGTTTCCAACAGCCAAACATTAATGTCATTTAACATTTCAAGACAGGCTTCCCCCAGCCATCTTCTATCCCTCTGCCTCCGTCACTGAATACACCTTCTGGAAAAGAAGCCCAAGAAAGGAGAACATAGTTTGAATGTTGCTAATTTTATTAAGCATATATTAGTAAGTCAGTACTTTTGAACTTCCATGAAATGACGCTGGTGGATTTACATGAAAATCCTGCTACTTCATTGATGTGAAAATTGGTGGATAGATGGGGTGCAGGTTGGTAAAGTGATTACTAAGTTAGCCCCTAGGGGCCGCTCTAGGCCACAGTTTGGTTTTTGGAAGCTGGTCTCAGAGTCTGTTAGCTGTAGGTTAAGGTTCCTCAAGGCATTCCCAGAGAAGATGGGAAGCCCTGGTCCATAAATTTAAGTTTCTCTATTTGGGGTCATTCTAATTGAAGTGTTTGGATGTAGGTGCATTAAGTGGGAGATAATCCCTAAGATCTCAAAGCTTCCCGGACCCTTGGCTCCCTGGGGGCTGACAATAGCATTCAGATCTGGGGTGGCTGAATATCGAAGCTTATCTGGTTCAGAGCATTGGCTCTCTAATGTTAATGTTGTCATTCTCTTTCCTCTAATACCAATCAAGCCTCATGGTACTGGGCCAGGTAGTCTTTAGCTTGCCATTTACTATGAGAAATAGCCTGTGCTGTATTATAGTGGGTAATACAGGCTATTGTATTTACAGATTTATAGGCTGATAAAGTATAAGATGGATCTGATTTGGTGCAGGAGTCTGCTCCGGGTGGTGCTCCTCTGCGGCATGGCCTGATATATTCTGATATTGGAAATGTTCTTATATTTCAAGACTTCATCTTAAGGAGAAATTGAGGCCTACAATTAGTAAGAGTTAACACGGACACTTTGTGGCAGAATTAGTATTCAACCTAAGCAATATCAGCATTCTACTTGCAGTGAAGATTCGATTTCCTTTCTGTGAAGCCAGGCACTTTAAAAGCAGTAAACACTTCAGGGCTTGCATGCAGCCCTTTGTCAAGTCACCTTTGCCTCAAGTGGACAGTGCTCAGAACGGTCGAGGCTCCTCCAGGGGCCAATTTTGCCCATAATATAGGCCACAGTTGCATCCAGTTTCCAAACACGTTGATTGTAGATAGCTACATTTATTATAACAGTTGAAAGGATAGAATACTAAAAATATGGTCTTTCACCAGGCGGTTGATTTTTCATCGGCCTCAGAACTGTGGATGGTGGAGTAGGAAACAACTGACTGCTTTCTCTAACCTTTCATGTAAGAAGTCCTTAGAAAAGAGTTATTATAAAATAGCAATGATTTCTAAGGGATGACCAGAAATAGACACAATTTTGGTGCCTTTATGAATATTGCACATGTAGTATTCTCCTTTTTATAAGAGGAAAGAGTAGCATGTCTTATTTCTTTTGCTCTTATCCCTTTCTTTCTGGGTACAAAGAGGACCTGGAAGTATTTCACATTTCTCCTAAGATGCATGTATGTCTCTGCTCCCGATTTCTGAGACAGTATGTTGTTACGGAGGAGGGAGTGTGAAGAACGTGGGAAGAACATTTTTATTTATTTTGTCTATTGATTTTGGCTTCAGTAAGATGTGAAGTTTTTGTCAGATTTTTGTGTGCAGAAGAACCATCTGGGATGTATTAACAAGCATATTCCTAGACCTGGCTCCCAGAGATGGGTTCCTTCTGGTAACACCCAGGATGAAGATGCTGTGGCTCCTGAAAATTTGAGGAACACTGTCTGCTAGTCTGGGTGCATTTAGGAAGGTGGGCTGTTGCTAGAACAGCTTTCATTCTCCTAATTGCAGCCCTGTCGGTGCCTTGGAATTTCTTATTTCTAGGCTTCTTTCTCCTGATGTTAAATCCTTCTGCTGTTGAATCCTTAAAGGCAGCCTGAAGAGTATAAACGTCGATTCACTGAATACTTAGATGTCAGAGAATAAGATTTCTTGACAACTCTGGGAGGGGTCAGATGTCAAGTTTTCCTCTCCCGTTTAACAGGAGAGTATAGACTTGCTGGTGGCAACACTGCCCGAGGTGGAGAGGAAAACAAATGCTCTTTTCCTATCATCTTTCCACACTCCCATGTCCTTCTTGGGCTTCCTGTAGGCTGGATACAGCTCAAAGCCACCTAAGCCTGGCACTTACGCTTGGTGGGGGTCATTTCCAGAGACAAGGAGCAGACCAAGGGGAAGGCGAGGAAGTAGGGATTGAATCTGAAAACCATCCACTCAAGGATAAAATCATTTTGGCCTAGTGGAGGACCAGGGCTAGTACACAGTCCAAGGTGATGGCGTGGGCAGGTAAAACAAGTCTTGAGACATGGGAAAGATGGCTCCTCTCAAACCAGAGGGGTTCCACACTGTGCTAAGGCTGAGGGAAAGGGGCCAGCAGGATGTTTCCTACAGAGGGAGTTTTGGTGTATTAGAGAAAGTGGACTCATCCACAGGGCTGCCCTCACCTCACTTCAGTGCTAAGATTGACCTATATGAGAGGAAATACCTCAAGTCACATGTTAGACCCACGCCAATATCTCAGCAGGTCTGAGCCTGGCACACACTGCTCTCTCTCTCCTGCCCTCAGTTTTTGTCTAAAGTCTATTTGGTATGTCTCGTCTCTCTGTGTATCAGTGTGATTAAAATGCTACAGAAAGCTGTGATTGGATCCTGTGGGGAAGTTAAAAAAAAACAAAGCATTATATCAGCTGTCTAGTTAGGAATGAAAAACCGGAGCAGATGTGCCTTGGTGAATGTTTATTTTCTATGGAAAAATAAATTCAGCTCATGCTTTTGGGCTCCCTTCTGGACTATAAGGTAGTGAATTTGGAGTCAGGTGCTGACTAAAGATTTTGAATTCTTCCTTTCAATTTATGAAGCTCTTTTAGGGCCAGTGTGTAAGAAAATCTGTGATGTTTGCCTAAAACCAACTAAGTGAGGATTATGAGAACCACAGTCTGCATGAGGCTCCATAAATTCATACCATGGTGAGTTCTCCAAAGGGATCAGGCCACCCCTGCAGAGCAGACTTCAAAGGCTCCACTCAGCAGTTCCTCCAGATGCCCTGTTAGAGAAGACAGGCTGCATGCTGCAGAGGGCTGGCCACCCACCTTCCCAGAAACACCCAGAACTTTGGTTGTGGCAATTTGCACAGGACCACAAAACATTTCTGGAGTGAGCAAGTGTTAATGCTACATTTTTACTTAAGGTCTTGTGTTTCAGACAGATACTGTCTTTTGATTTTGTTTCCTGATTGAGGATATTAGCAAGATATTTGAGCTGACGATAGTGGATCCATCCTGTGCGGGTGTGTGTGTGTGTGTGTGTGTGTGTGTGTGTGTGTGTGTGTTGCTGTTGTTTTCATTTTTTTGTTGTCATTGTTTACCAGCCTTTTAATAAAAATAAATCTACATGTTGCTTGCCCCATCCAATCCATCACTTTGCACTTGAAAAGGTCATGGTTCTCTCATCAGGAAACTCTTGAGAAGCCCTTGGCTATGATTTATCATATGTTACATGCCCAGATAGACATTCTTAGGAAGCAAGGCCCATTAGTTTCTTGTAAGGTCATTCCTCCACCGTCCTTTACAAAATGAGGACCAATTGTGCATGCTCCAGGTTGAAGCATTCTTTTGAATGATTTAAAGGAGATAGAAGGCATGATTGGCATATGGGGAGTGGCTCAGAGGCCCTGGGCAGGTAATCTACAGGGTGTTAGAAATTCTATAGCAGCCTTTACATACAAATCTCTTTTAATACTTAGTTCATAAAGATGAACATTCCCTAAAATACTCAGCATTTTATTATCTTATATTCACATTCTGTGGTGCTTTAAAAATGCTTGGATATGTTACATGTATATTTCTTTTATTTCTACCCTCAGGTTCTTAGAGACATTAATCAATTCTGATACAAGGAATTGAGCAAGTGCACATACAGAGAGACACAGACATATTCTCTCTGTGTGTGTCTCTGTGTCTCTCTCACACCCACTCACTTTCACACTCACAATTATAGATTCAAAATAATCATTAAATGTCAGAGCAATCATATCTATACTAGTTAGTACTAGATAATATTTAGTTGGAAGAGAGGCACTTTCGGAGGAAACACAGCTACAAAGTCAATAAATTCATTTTTGTATCTGAGAAGATATTTTTAAGGGAGACAACTTTTCATTATTTTGTATTTGAATGATGAGGGTAAAAGTCAGATTTAAGATCAGAAACATTTACTCTGGCCATCCAATTTGTAAAATACCATTATTTTCTCAGTACATAGTATCAACCACTTAAAACGTATCAGTTGTCTATTGTCTGATCTCTCTGGACATCTCCTTACCTCAAGTGTTAATTAGAACCACTTGCTCTGCTCTCATGTGTACATGCTCTTATGTTGATGGCTGAGAAGGAGGCATTGAACAAGACAACATGTTTCGAAGCACATAGTTTTCAGGTGTTGTGAGTCTCCTGGCATTAAGCAATACTAGTTGGATAAAAACGTTTAGTTAAATGAGAGGAGATGTATATGAACCAAAATTCCAAAGAAGAAACCATAGCTTACATCAAACCTTGGAAAATTCTCTGAAATAAACCGTCTACACTGAACCCTCTTTAAGGCTGGTTAGTGCTGCAGTGATCATGGAGAGCTTAGAATGTTGCAGGTCTGGAGCCTAATTGCAGTTTATCTTGGACTAGCTTTGGTCCCCTCAGTAGCCATTACCTTGCCTACCTATGTGGCTGTGTCCTTTGTGCTTATCAAGTAAAACCTTTGGGAAATTATTAACTTAGCAGGTCACCAACCTCCATCAATCCAAAGGCTAATAACCTTGTCAGATAGCATCTGAGGCCCAAGCAGAGATCTCCTAACTTTAATGTAACTGCCTTCTGGATGCTTCTGTCAAACTGTCTTAACTTCACGGAGTTGGGACCTCCACCTGTAGGACATGGTGTGCATGTTCCACCCCCACACACAAACACACAGTAAACTAGTTACTCAGCTCTGATCTTATATGAGCTACTGTTTATATGTGGAGTAATTACCACGCATTACAAACAAGGTTACATTTTTGCTTTTAGTTTTCAATATGTGATGCTGTTCAAGCTTTAAGAAACACTAGTGAATACATTCCCTTGTCTGTGTTTGGAATAGAAAAAGGTAGAAACGTGTATGCCATCAGTTTGACACACCTGTGAGTTTCCTGGCGGTGTGGTAGAGTTCACAGAGTACCTCCTAAAAGGATGGAAATAACTCGACACAGGAACATGGCCTTTCAGCAGCAGACACAGCTTCACACCACACGTTATTACTTCTTGTAAAAGCTGCCATTCCCCTTTCTCATCTCTAGATCATCGGATGACAGCTCTGGCAGAAACAAATAGCAGGTGGGATGACATGTATTTGTGGACCCGAGGTGATAGGTTGGCTTTAACATATTGCCATGTCTCTTTTTCCAGACTTGCCTTCCTTTTTAGGCTCAACACCTCTTTTTAACATAATGATTAGATTCAAGACCTGCAATTCAGTCA